>JABUQX010047630.1:22500-62940 GCA_015478945.1 Trachelipus rathkii | reverse complement strand
CATTGTACTTCGTTCAGTTTCAGAAATTTGGGTGTTTAGCCGTTTTCGCATTTAGCCCATCATTGGCTCAACTTTCGCGTTTTCGTCGCCGCTTCATATATATATATATATATATATATATATATATACTATATTATTGCATGACCGGCATAATGGGTCACTGCACGCCACTGACCAGCATATATATGCCTGTATATATATATATAACATATATATATATATATATATATATATATAACTATATATATACTGCTATTATATATATATATAAAATAAATGTTCAACAAAAAGTGTTTTTTTTTTTTTTTTTAAAATTATAAAATATGATTTTAATATTGTTGAAATATTGTAAAAAAGAAAATGCAGTAAAAGTTATAAAACAACATCATCATTCCCAACTTTAGAAACTTACTCATATCATTCCCATTCTCAAACCAAACAACAAACTGCCACATGATCCAGCCTCTTATAGACCATTATCTTTGCTATCGACACTCCAAAGGTTTTGAAAAACTCATTTAGAAGTGGTAGAGGATGTGTGAATCAAATCTTTACATTGAAACAACTGATTGGGAAAATGAAGGAGGGGAAGAATAAATTGCATTTAGGTTTTATGGATTTAAGCGTATGAAAGGATTAATAGGGAACCTCCTATGGCTTGGGTGTTAGTAATATTTATATGCTGTTGCTGGTAAACTTCTCAATGGAATCAAAAGTAGGTTTGACGATAGTGAAGAGTGTGTAAGAATAAATAGATTCGAAAGCGATTGGTTTAATATTAATAGCGGAGTGAGGCGGGATGTGTTATGTCTCCTTGGTTATTCAATTTTGTATATGGATGGATTATGAAAGAATTAGAGGGGGGGGGTGGCAGTGGATGGTGTTAGAATGATGGAGAGAGGAAGAGAGTGGAGGGTTCCTACCTTTTTGCATTAGATTTACATGACAAAGACAATTTGAGTGATATAAAAGGTAAATCTTGGTTTCAGAGAAAAAAAACAACAAAACCAAAGAAGTCACTTCGAATGAAAGTAATATCCTAAAATTAAACTTGAATGCCAGACTGTGCTAATCAAAATGACAGAAAAAAGATGCCCTCTGAAGTACAAGCCTGTCCAAGGGCTCTCATCATTGATCCTAGCATATTTTTCATCAGCCAGAACAAGGAAAACAAAGATTTGATTTATAGAGGCATTGTACACCAATAATCGAATCACAGATTCTGTTGCTGAGAGAAAAGCAAAGCACAATCCGCTCTACTTTGCAGTGAGTTCATTCTACCTGATTTAAAATTCCAAAATGCTAAGAATGACCTATTTTTTAATCTAGATCAGGGGTGTCAAACTCATTTACCGTGGAGTGCCACACTGACTACAAAACAGTCCTCGTGGGCCGCATATATATATATATATATATATATATATATATATATATATATATATATATATATATATATATATATATAACCCAACCAATATATATATATATATATATATATATATATATATCTTTGCTATATATATATATATATATATATAGATTCAGCATCCCGAAAGACACATGCATATATAACTAAAAAACTATAACAACTACACGAAAATAAATATAATTTTATTAATCAGGAGAAATTTTTACCCCAAGAAATTAAAAAAATAAATAAAAAAATAACGCTTTTAAAAATTAAAATTAAAAATGGAAGAGTGGTTGAAATCTGAAAAATTCACTAGGGAGCTTTGGTTGCTCGAAAATGTTGGTTTAACATAAATTTTAGCAGGTGAACAAGAGTGATTTGGGAGTCTCAGGGTTTCTTATTATCAGGGTTGTGAAAAAAACTCTGTTTAAAAAGGAAACTCAAAAAAAACTAGACTTTCTCCAGTACAAACTCAGACCAAGCCTTATTATTCTTAATGCCGATTTGAAGGTTCAGATGATTAGTTCTAAATATGCTTAGGGTCTGTTATCTTAATTACTTTGGGCGTAAGAATTTTTATATTTCAACAAATGACTCCGATTGCTTGGTGATGATCATACTTTATATTCTGTATTCAATTCTGAATTTTAGATACAATAACATTTATACGTTAAATGTGACCTTATGTACATATCGTCCTACTACATGTGTATGTATAATCATATATATACCTATATCTCTTTACCATATATATATATCTATATTACCACCATATTATATTACATGAACAATATTTAAAGATTTCCAATTAATTATCTTTGAAAATTTTTTAAGAATAAAATTGGTAAAATCATCAAGAACATTGGCATTTAAAACATTAAGGTTTTTAATTTTATAACTCTTTATTCAGCACTCATTATTTAAATGTTTGTAGTTAAAATTTTTAAAAAATAAATTTGCTAATATGTTTCAAATTATCAGTTGAATTTATTTGCTCTATATTCTTCATGATTCTGTTTTGCTTCAATTTTCATCATTTGGTTTTCTGTTGATAAAACAAATAAAAATCAAGCAGACCATCAGCCACATTACAGAATGTATTCTTTGATTTTGTGTATTTCTTTATAACTACCACCATATCTCTCATCATATGTCTTTCTTACTTTTATGTATATGTATATTATATGTATATGTCATATCTTCATCAGTTCAGTGGGCTTTAGATGTTAGATTCACAGTGGATTTCAGGGGAGAATTTGATTGTGGTTCATTTAGTTCTGGGATTATGGATTCAATTGAATTTTGAACAAAAGCTCTCAAAAAGTCCTACCTGTTCTTACCTATCTTACATATCTTTTCATACCATATATACACATAATATATATATTACTTATATATATGTCATATACTTTTCTACTATTTATATCTTCTTCTATATTTTCTTATATTTATATGTACTCATATATCATCAAACCTTAGTAAACCTAGAGAGATTGTAGTTATCTCGAGAGTGTGGATGATTTTAAATGACAACTCTTACCAGGATCAGTATAGAAGTTTATGGAAGGTGAAGTTACCTATCAAGCTTTGTTGAGGCTGTTACCTGTGAATCAGTAGTGTACGGAATGGAGCCTGGTGTGATCAAAGGGGATTTCCATACCATGAAAGAGACGGAGGCCCCATGACTCCCAAATACCAAGACGGGGTTCGGGGCCCCTCTCCCCGGAGGAAAGAGAAATAGTCCTACCCCAGTAAAATTACCCAAAGGAGACTACATTCTTGCATCTTTGCGGTTTACCCTGGGGTATTCTTCTTTTTGGTTTTAAAAATCTTTTTGTACCATATTTATACGCTGTTCTAAAATATGTTATTAGTTTTCTTCAACACCTATCGTAGTTTTGGAGATCTAAAAAAACAAAAATAAATTTTTTTTTTCATTTTCCATACTGCGCGATTCCACGCCTGTTGTCGGTTTTTGTACCTTAGTTTCAGTATCATGCCCAGGGTAACTCTTTAGTTTCACCAGGCTTTTAAATATATATTCGAATAATAAGTTATTTGGCAGTAAATGGTTTAATATATGTACTGTTTTAACTATGAAAATAAGTTACGTTTGCTTAATATAACTAAAATACAAGTATGATTTCTAATTTTCAATTCTTTGTTTGAATCAATTCTTATAAATAAACCGCTTTACTCAATTAAATGTCTCATTCTTCAATCATAATTATTTTGTTTTGGAAAAGTTTCTCACACTCTTTTTAAAAGTATAGATCTCCGCCCGGAGACTAGTGGTCTCCAGCCGGAGCTGGAGATTTTGAAAAAGGCCGAAGCCGGAGACGCGGTGAATATATATATATATATATATATATATATATATATATATATCTTTGTATATATCAAAGATGTTTATATAGAGCCCTGCTCTTAACAGAATTGTGATTTCTGCTGCGATACATATAAGTATATATATATATATATATATATATATATATCTCTCTGCCATATATATATATGCTCATACCTATATATATATAATCATATATAACCAACCTTTATATAACATATAACCTTATATGTAACCAACCAGCAATAATAATATAACCAATATATATATCATAACAACAACAACAACAACAGCAACCACCTCTCTTCTTTCTTTCTTTCTTCTTTCTAACCAACCCGCCAACTTATATGTAATAATATGCTTATATGTAACCTTTGTATGCAGCCAACTTTAACTAACTGCTACTGCTGCTGCCCGCTGCTCATAATATAACACTCCAACTCTTCTTCTTCTCTTATATATATAATATATATATATATATATATATATATATATATATCCGCAAGGGGAATTATTTGATTCGTATTATGGTATTATGCTCTGATTGTGGGAAAGACTTGTTTACAATCTGAAGCGTGGCACTGTAATAGGAACCAATGCTAGGGGGACTTTCTGCATCCCTCCGGCCCCAGCAGTAATATGTGCATTTGTTGTGCATTCGTGCATTAGCATTTGCACATATGTAATCTTTCAACCTTCACTCTTTCCTTTTTCATAAATTTTCCGTCTTTTCAATCCAACTTCTTTATCACAGTTTCTCTCTCTCTCTTTTTTTTTTTTTTTTTCAATTTCCACCCATAAGTCCATTTAATCTTTGAATAAGGTTGCCCTCCCCTTTTCCCATCACAGCCCCTTGGGCTATCCGGTGCCTCTTCTCGCATGGGTTTTCAGTTCACCCCACACTTCCTCCCCGTGGATGAGGGTACAGTTGAAAAACCGGTCATTTACGCTCACCTCTGACCGGGCCGCCAATTGTAGGGAACCCGAACCTTTGCTAACCACTCATGGAGGCTGTTCTGCACTTTGGTGTATAATCTCGGACTTTTATCTTTTTAGATAAAGTTTCGGGAGGATCTTCCGAGGCCACATCCACAGCCCACCCTACGGGGTGGGGTCCGGGTGGTTGTGTGGGTCTCTGGACTGTGACCTGCTGTGGAGAGAAGGATTACCCTTCCTTATGAAACATACGCCTTTCCAGCCCATCCTGTTATTTGCTTTTATGTCTCATTTGCTTTATTGCTATAGTGCTCATTCATGGTGACGAAGCTTGTGGTTAAATCTTATATGGAAAAGTCCTTAAAAGAAAAAACGTTTTTAAATAAAGGTGAGCTGAACCATCTGCCAGCTTCCCAGCCTGGCCCTACCACGGTCCCTACTACTTCTAGACCTGGTACCTATAATTTGCTTTCTTCTTCTACTACACCTGAGGGTCTTTCGCAAAATTTCATCGATTCGTCGACCAGCAACCCCCGAACACCTCAGGTGCCCCCCGTAATAGTCGTACTCATTCGTTTACTCCATACGCTGCACCCCCTCCAGGAATGTCAGCAGACATGTCATTCCCGATGTATTACATATTGCGATCCACTACCTCCAAAATACTGAGCACAGAACCATTCCTCTCAGTAGAGCACTCGAAAAAGCCCTAGGAGTTGAAGACCCTCCAGTCACATTGATGAGGAATGGGTCCATTCTCGTAAAAGCTGCTAACCGAAATCAAAGTTCCATTCTGTCATCCTTAACGTCTCTTGGAGATGTTCCTATTATTTCTACTCCTGATGACATAAGAAACACATCTAAAGGCACTATTTATTGTCCTCGTCAGAGAGACCATCAACAAGCCTATCCTGAGCATTAACTCTCAACAAGCTACCAATGAAACTAAGCTAGCTCATCCAATACAAAATTTGGAAAACACTTCCTGCCAAGACACACTGTCCCATACTCACCAAATTGGTTCACCAAACTTATGCAAGAGGATGGTCTCTTTGTCCCTTAATTCGCCTCCCACTATTACTAAAACCCCTAGTAAAGATGTTTTAAAACACACAGAAAAGAATAGTCGCCAAGTTAAAGATTATTCGCTAAAATATAGAGCAACCGAATTCTTAAACAATAACACAGTAACCCCAGATGTAAAAAATGCAACTCAGAAGAGACCTCGCCATAAGTCTACTTCTGAGACAAATGCAAAGGCTTTAATAGACTGTGCCCAAGTAATCCCAACTAATGAACAACTCACCAACCAATCATCTAATAGTCTACAAGACAGTTTTAGTTCCTCTGATTCTTCCTATAATTCTTCTCCCGAGTTTCCTTTATCAGCCCTCTCTAAGGGATTCTATACCCTAGAAGATGAATTGGATAACAGCTCCCAAATGGAGCTTGATGCGATGACCCATTCTCTTTCTAATGCTTCCTGCACTTCCGAGAAAGGTGAATGGAAAACTGTTCAACGTAAACGTCACAAACGCTCTAAACGTTCTGGGTCTGATGGAGGCATGAAGATGGACCCAGAGGTCCCCATTCTCCAATCAAACTACCCAATTTCCCAAAATCACCCGCATGATGAAGTACTGGAAAATTCTCCAGAATTAGACCTTGCCAATTCATCGAATCCCATATTGGAAATCGATGTCGTAACCCCAATACATTTTCAAAAAGACAATACCCTTCTGGATACACCTTCCTTCCCCATTTCCATGGAAACAACTCCATGCCCCTCCCACATTTCTGAATCTGCTTGCCAAGCGGATTCTGAAACTGCTCTCACTAATAAACATGAGCATTACGAATGCTCTTCTATTAACCAACCAAACCCACATAAGTTGGATTCGGTTGAATTCAACTTATCTCGCATTCATGGTGAAGCTCTTTCACCAAATACATCTGAAAACTCCTCCCTAAAAGACGTCATACAACCTAACAAATCTCTGGTGTACTTGCCCCCCAGGTTTTGTTCCCCCTCCTCGCCGAGACCCACGTCTCAACCTTCCCTCTCAATCCGAACCCACCTCTAACATTACCCCCAGTCACATAGAGACAATTGTCTCTAATAGACCACCATCATAATATTAATAACTCACCATGACTACTTTCCTTCAATGGAATTGTCGTGGATATTACTCTAATTTCGAAGAACTTGTTCAACTAATAAACATATGTACACCAAAGTGTATATGTTTGCAAGAACTCCGACTATCATCTCGTGAGCTTCAGCCTAATCCATCTGAATATAATCATGGTGCTTCTATAGAAGGGTGACAATGATAGGGAGGAGCAGGAATACTCATTCACAAATCTATTCCCTATTCCCCAGTCCCTCTCCAAACCAAACTTCAATACCCGGTAGCAGCAAGGAATTCCGCGCTCATCGTTTACCTCATTTCAATCTACTTGGCTCAAACGGTAGATTTACTAAGGTCGACTTAGCAGATCTTTTTAAACAGCTTCCCTGCTCCAGTTGTTATACTAGGTGACTTCAGCCTCCACGCCACCCCTTATGGGATTTGACTCTGTCACTTCATCCGGTCAAGATCTTAATGAATCCTAACCACTTTCCCTGGGATGCCTTAACACAGGACTCCCAACCTATGAACGTTTAGATACACACGCACTTCTTGCATCGACATTTTTAACCATTCCCTTATGGATCGTTTACTGGTCCCGCTTTTGATTGTTTATTCGGCAGTGATCATTGCCCAATAGCTTTAAATGAGCTTGTTCCAAGCCCAATGCAAAACAACTCAGCTGGCGTTATGATCCGAGCGGGTGGGCTCCTTTTATCAGGCGACAGCTATCCCTCTTTCTCCTTTTAATAAACGATGACTGCTGATGATGCCTTTCGCTTCTTCCAGAAAGTAGTCATCTCGGCAGCGGAAGCTTGCATTCCACAGTCTTCCTCAGACAGGCGGTCGGCAACCCCTTGGTGGTCCCAAGAGTGCGCACAAGCCAACCGAGAGAAGAAGAAACTCTACAGGCAATACAAAAAGGCCCGTACTACCCCAAACATGATTATTTTTAAAGCTGCCGCAGCGAGATCTAGGCGAATTAATCTTCAAACGCGTAAACAATATTTTCGAACTTACATATCGACTGTTAACTCCACAACTCCCCTTCCTTTAGTGTGGAAAGTTACACAGAAAATATCTCACAGTCCTCCGTTATGGGCCTGAAATAACTGATACGATTTCCGCTCCGGCGGTGGTAGCGGATGCGTTAGGTTATAGCTTTGCTAGCCATTCGAGTTCATTCCGCTACACTGAAGCCTTTCAAAAACTAAGAACTGACACAGCACTACCAGACTTTTCAACAGCGAAAGGGGAAGATCATACCTACAACCGTCTTTTTACACTTGCAGAGTATCAAACTGCATTGGCAAATAGCAAAGACGGTGCCCTTGGTCCAGACATGATTTCTTACATCATGCTCCGTCATATCCATCCTTCTGCGTCAGCATTTTTGCTGGATTTATATAGCAGAATCTGGATCGAATCTTCTTTCCATCTATTTGGACTACAGCTTTTGTAATTCCTATCCCCAAACCTGGAAAAGATCCGAAGTTGGCAGACAACCAAAGACCAATTTCGCTGACCTATCACTCTTGTAAATTAATGGAGAAAATGGTTTCTGGCCACCTCCCTGATGGAGAGCCGTCAAGCTTTTCTCAAACTTCAATTTGGTTTTCCGCAAAAAATCGCTCGACTGGACCCCTTAGTAGAGTGTTCTGACCATCGAGAAAGCTTCTCCTTCAATTGGGATGGTTCTTGGTGTCTTTTTGACCTTGAAAAAGGCTTCCCTGGCCTGTTTGTCTGGGTTTGGTTCTCCTCTCAGGCTCGATATCTTGTTCCGCAGTTAGCTCCCTCTTTTTTATCAAATGCCTTTTATCACACAGATCTATCCAGGTTCTGGTGCATACTATTCTGTCACGCCACTTTACTCTGGATGAAAGGTGTTCCACTGGGGTAGTGTTTTTAAGTGTACTACTAAATCTTGGATTCAATAGTATTGCCTCTGTTCAGCGACTATCAATTTTCTCTATATGTCTGATGACTTAGCGCGTACTCCTTAGCCACTGTGCCAGGCTGCCCTTTCGAACAACAACTTCAACTAGCTATTGAAAATATTTCACAGTGGGCTAGCTCCTATGGCTTCCATTTTTCTCCCACCAAAACCTCAGCAGTGCTTTTTAAGAAAAAAGGGAATCGAAGAGCTTGCCACCTTCTTCCAGCGAACCTAACCTTATATGGTTCGCCCATTCATTCGCGTCTCTTCACAGGTCAAATTTCTAGGGCTCATTTCATTCTAGATGACCACTTAACATATGCACCGCATATTAAACACTTAAAAACAACTTGTCATCGCACCCTTGACCTGTTACGTCATCTCGCCTCAAAATCTTGGGGTGCTGATCGCAAATCCCTTTTACGTCTTTACGTAGCCCTAATCCGATCGAAACTGGATTATGGCTGTGCAATATATGGTCAGGCCTCCACAACACTGCTACACCTGTTAGATCCCATCCAAAACGAAGCGATCCGTATCTCCACTGGAGCTTTTCGATCGTCCCCTCAGGTGAGCCTTGAAGTTGAATCCAATGTGATGCCACTCTCTCTTCGAAGAGAATACATCATGTGTGCACAAGTTATCTTCGTTTTCAAACTCCAATACCGTCTGCTCTGACACCGATTCTGCAGGAGGTACCTCAGAATCCTAATTACTGGCCATTTGCAAACACGGTTCATAACATCTTTAATTTCCTCAACATCCCTTTTCAAAAGGTGCTGCCTTTCTCTTTTGACGAAGGGTACACACCTTGGCTATTTCCCTCTCCTACCATTTGCTTGGCTCTGACATCTCTCCAAATCTAGCAATCCTGCTGCCTTGTTAAAAGCATCATTCACGGTGAATTTACTCCAGTGTTTACTGACGGCTCTAAAACAGGGGACAGTGTGGGCGCGTCTGCTGTCTTTCCTGACCGCAACCTCTCCCATACCCTTCCCCCTTATGCTTCAATTTTTACAGCAGAATTAATGGCTATAATGATTGCCCTTTTTCTCGAATTCTAATCTTTAACCAAGACACTCATATGTCGTTTATTCAGATTCGCTTAGCTCGCTACAAGCGCTTAAAACCCCATATTCTAAAAACACCCAATGGTATCCAGCTGGCCCACAACAATTTCTTCGACTTCTCCACTCCGTAAAAACAAATTATTTATGTTTGGACTCCCTCCCATGTAGGGTAACCCCCAGCAGTAATCGCTGACGAGGCCAAAGTGGCCACTACTTTAATCTTCTCGGAATTGTTCCAGGTACCTCCCCGGATGCCATTCGACAAGGCCGCCTCCCATCAACTGATTTACACTATCCTGCTCGACAGGGCTTTCAGTGCTGGTAGCAAGAGTGCTGGTGGACGAGTGATCGGCGGGGAAAGAAACTCAGAAACATAAAGCCGAACATCAGTGAGTGGTCTTCCTCCCACAAACGAAAACGCTTATGGTCGATACGCACGCCTCCGGCGTGGCCCACACTAACATCACTCACAGTCGCTATATGTCACGAGACCCTCCTCCCATTTGCGAAAATTTTGCCGTCGCCACACCCGCAATCTGTTCATCATATCTTCATTGATTGTTCCCCATCTGGACCCTATTCGCTGTCGTTATTTTCCTACTTTGGTCCATAACACCTTCTAAAGAGATTATCCCTTATCTTATCTGAATCTTCCACTTTTCAACGTAACACTCATTTTCTTTGTATCTTCAAGGAAGTAATATTCTTTATAGCATTTGCGTTTTTGTTATGTAATCTTAAGACTATTTATAATACAAAGGATGAAATTTTGTTGGTTTTTATTTATTTTGACTGACTGAATATTCATTTCACTAATCAAATCTTTCTTTGACATTTGAAACATATATATGACAGGGCCCTCCCATGGTGCTGATTTTTCAGCCCAGTGTGGCCGCTTCATTGTGAGCCAACAGAGGTGGGTCCTGTACACTAACTCAAAAAAAAAAATATATATATATATATATATGTATATATATATATATATATATATATATATATCTTCTATATATATAACAACCTTATATATATATATATCATATATATATCATATATATATATATATATATGCTGCTAACTATCTTATATGTAAAGGATTACTTAACCCCCACGGAACGGGAGCTCGGATCAAAAAAATTCACGGGTAGCTTCTATGACAGAAATAGATGTTTTAGGGGGCAGGAAATGAATTTTTTTTACCTAACCTAACACTGCTTCTTGACGCTGTTTCGCTGGCCCTAACTTAACCTAATTTCGCCCCTAGAACATGGTACGATTAATTTCTATCTAGTTTATCATTTGTTATCATAGATCAGCGTGAGAATTTTGGTCGGAAGCCCTCAGATTCAGTGACGGGGTTCATGCTAGTACTCTTATAACCATACCCATATATAACGCCGCCGCCCTTCTCCCTGCTTACTATATCTCATGCCCAGCCTTCCCTTCTCTGCCACCCTTCGCCCTTCTGCCACCATATGCCGCCTATCCCTCTCCCTCTTTCTCCGCCGCCTGCTACCACTGCTATATATATGCCTCCTCCTCTCAGACTAAAATCATTTAAAACACTGAAAAATAAACTCACCACACAGATATCTGAGCCACTGTTTCAGGGTGAAAACCTGGCTAGCAAGCGAGAGGCGGGTTCGAACTGGGTGGAGCAGAGAGAACGTGAGCTATTCTCTGACCAACTCCCCAGCTTCGTCTCACTCAGACGTTAATGAGTACATTGGTAGCGTGCTTTGCTGCTGGGTGGAAGCTTCCGCAAATACGCCAACCTGGCCGGCTCAGCTGGGATTAACTGCATTATGAGGCCCAGTGATATGGTCTGGGATGTTTCCATAGTGGTTCCACTACAATGGATTAGCAGGACATTTATAGGGACATTTTTATAATATATGTATCTATATGTCTTGTACCATGCTAATATATCTTAACTATTCTTATATTAATATAATAATATATATATTATATATTATATATCTTTATATATATGTGTATATATATATATTTGTATATCTTATATATGTATATGTATATATATATAATATCATACTTCATATATTCTTTACTCTATAACCATATACTGCATGGTCTTTCACGTTGGCTCACAAAACCATCCTTCGATAAGTGGTTTGTATATATATATATATAATATACTTACTTAATATATGTATATATATATCTATATATATATATATATATATATATATATATATAAGTTCAGAATCACTAAAAACCTTCAAAGAGAAAATAAGAAACTCATGCACACTAATATCATATATAAAAAAATGTATATATATATATACATATATATATATATATATATCTCTCATACATATATATATATGTATATATATATATATATGTAGATTCAATAGATAGACTGGATAAAAAATGGCAAAGAAGCCAAGGAAAACCATATATATATATATACTCTATATATATACTTCATATCTTATATATATATATATGCATATATATCTATATATATATATATGCATATACACTATATATCTATATCTATATCTTATATATATATATATATATATATATATATATATATATATATATATATTTGTATATACCCCCTTATGTATTTTCACGTTAATATACGATCCTGGACCCTAGCAGATGAGCGTGCAAGTGTTTGACCACTCACTATGACTTGAAGATTTAAAAGAAAACTAGAAGAGAATACTTCTACTGTCCAAAAAGAGCATTACTACGGTTCCTTCCGCTCGCACTCGAACGTAGGGCCAAACGATTGCCGCGCATGGTGAATGTCATATAACCGGGGTTATTATATATAATAATCTGTCTTATTGCAACATACGATCAATTTTACTCTATTATGGCCCTAATGTGTACATTTTCTTCTTTACCACTATGGATGATCTGGACTATAGATGACATGCGATGTTTGTACTGCTACGACGAGACAAAGAGAAACCGAGAATACTTCCACTGTCCAAGAAGAGCATTACTACGTATTCCTCCCTCGCACTCGAACGTAGGGCCAAACAGGGTGCCGCGCATGGTGAATAATAATACCATAACCGGGGGTTATTATGTATAATGAAATGCAATAATTTTAACCTTGCAATCAAATTTGTAATTGTAAATACCCCCTAATATGTTTTCTACCACCACTGATCTTGATCCTGGACCTAGCATTAAAATTTTCAGTCTCTTGAAACTACTACTTCTGACAGATAAAGAAAGCAAATTCCTTCTACATCCCAGAAGAACATTACTGCGTATTCCTCCCTTTCGCACTCTGAACTATAGGACTATAAAACAGATTCCACTTTTGATGGACAATGTACCGCCTGTAGGGTTCTTCGCTTGTATAATGAAATGCAATAATTTTAACCTTGCAATCAAATTTGTGATGTTATTACATTATGTTTTCACCATACGGATGTGATCTGGACCCTAGCAGATGGCATTTTTAGTGTTTTATTCTTCCGCTGACGAGAGATAAGGAAACCGAGAATGCTTCTACTGTCCAAGAAGAGTACTACGTATTCCTCCCGCTCGCACTCGAACGTAGGGCCAAACAGAGTACCGCGCATGGTGAATAATCATATAACAGGGTTAGCTATATAATGAAATGCAATAATTTTAACGCAATCAGAATTTGTATTTATACTAACCTAATGTTTACCACCTTTGGGATACAGATCTGATTTCGCAGATGACGTTACAAATGTTTGATACCACCTTCGACCAGAGGTCAAAGAAACTTCAAATAACTATCAGAAGAGCATTACACCTATACAATTCCTCCGCTCGCACTCGAACGTAGGGCCAAACAGAGTACCGCGCATGGTGAATAATAATCATACTTATAACCGGGTTGTGTACATAATGAAATGCAATAATTTTTAACCTTGCAATCAAATTTGTAATTGTAAATACCGGGTATTTGCAATTACAAATTTGATACAGAACCAAACAACCACATTCTCCTCTGCCTTATATTATAGTCATTCCCATGGCCTTTGTGACTTTACCCGATCGATTCGTCAGAAGTAAATTCGCTGATTTCTCTTTGTCCTTCATCGCTCCTTCATCAATAAATCTTAAATGTATCTGTATGGTATCGGTATTACGAAATTTACACAGATTTGTTTACCAAGATATTATAATATTTAAATATACAACCTTCCAGGTGCTCTAATGAATTCTTCTAATGCCATTTTTGTTGCTTCATTCAAGTGGAGTGCTAAATAACTACCAGGACTTTAATAATCATCGTCGTCTACAAGTTCCAGATCTCTGTGTGGTAAAATGAAGGTATTCCCAGTACTCAGTACATTCTGGGTCATCTCCATGCTGTCGCCATAACCGATTATGTGCAATTATTTCCCTGTTGACTACTATTCAGCGGAACAATAAACCTCTGTTTAACGTGCTCGATAAGCGGCGGCAGTGATCAAGCTGCTGCGCATCTGCAGGGCCAGATCTTCTGTGCGGTGGCCAACAAAGTATTCCCAGTACCAGGTGAATTACGGAGTTAAAAGTCATGCGTACTCATTACCACGCCCCGATTATGGTACGTGAACCGGCAACTGACTTTACGTTCAATGCGGCGGTGGCGACTACGTGGCAATAACAACTAACGGTTGTGGCCTATGGGCTGCCACGTACTTCGTCGCTGGCGTGATGATCTTTGCCTCATCTGCGCAGGAGTCAGAGGATCGTATCTATTATGAGCGGCTACGTAGGGGGCCATTTGATACACAAACGTTGCAGGTAAATTATTGCATTTCGTCGCGCTATGCTACATCATCATATATAGTAAACAACATGTGTATCTGTAATATATATATCATGTAATGTAATAATAATATGTATGAATAATAAGCCTCAATATGTAATATGTATATATGTATGTAATATATATAATAATAGCATATATGTATAAATATTAATAATATAATATGTATATGTAATAACATAATAATAATAATAATATATCAATAATAATAATAATCATATGTATGTATATGCTTAATAATAATAATAATAAGCCAATAATACATATATAAATATATAATAATAATAATAATAATATGTATAATATAATAATAATATATATGTATATATAATATGTAATAATAATAATAATATGTAATAATATATGCTAATAACAATAATATATAATAATAATAATAATATATATATCTTATAATATATGTAATAATAATAATAATAATAATATATATATATATATATATATATACTCTTAACATATATATATATATAAGCCTGGAAAATTTTCTGCGGATTTAACTCCCAATTTTAGAAACTTATTGAAAGAAAAAATGAAATTAGGCCATACCTTTTTCCAGTTTATTCAAATCACAATCCCAAATTTTGAGATATAATTTTTTTACAATTACCACATCTTTTTAACTTTCATATACTGTTTACCATAAGCCATATTTTTTATCTCAGAAAATAATGGGTTTTACAAAAAAAACGTGATGCATCCATATATATATATATATCGCCCTTACCATATATATATATATATCTGCCATATATCTATATCTCTATATATATATATATGTATATCTCTCTCTATATATAATATCTTTTTCTCTATATACAACAACAACCCTCTCACGCCAGCTGTCTTTGCTCCAGCACTATCACCTTCTTCACCTTCTTCTTGCTACCTATATATATAATAACCAACCTTAATAGCCAACAACATATATATGCTGCACCAACTATATAAGTTCAGAATCATTAAAAAAACCTTCAGAAAAATAAAACTCTCTCTCTCTCACACACACACACACACACACACATATATATATATATCACATATATATATTCATAACTATATATATATATATATATATATATATATATATATATATATATATATTATATATATAACTATATATCTTCTTCAGCAACAACAACCATGCTATATATATATAATATATATTATGATTGATTGATTTAGTAGATAAATAGATAGATAGAGAATAATAAAAAGAAATAAAAACTCTCTACATGCGCCTTATATACATATCTTATATACCCATATACCATATACTATATATATATATATATATATATATATATATATATATATATATATATCTTTCTTTCATATATATATACTCTTTCATATATATATATATATATATATATAACCTTATATATATATATACTGCTCTACTCTATGCTGCCTATATACTCTGTGATGGGCACGGTACATGAAAATTGTTGGGCGATACCGGTACATCGGTACTTCGAAAAATAGCTTGGGCGATACCGGTACTCGGTACTTTGTGAAAGCGTTTGGGCGATACCGGTACTCGGTACTGTATCGCCGGTACATCGATACATTTTTATATATGTGGAAAAACAATACTGATAAATGGAATTTCAATAAATAGTTATAATATTACTATAAGGCAAATAGATTTATGTTGTTTCTGTGCTTTCTCTTTTAGATTTATTTATATATATATATATATATATATATATATATATATATATATATATATATATATATATATATATATATATATATATATATATATATAATATATATATATATATATATATATATATATATATATATATATATACTATATACTATATAACAACTTATATATATATATTTATTTATATATATATATATATATATATTTATTTATACTATCTTCCTTTACTATATTTATTTTAAATACCTCCATATATATATATTTATTTATATAACGCTTATATATATATATATAACCTTATATATATATATATATATACTAATATATATATATATAATATATATAACATATATAACTGCTGCTCTTTATATATATATATAACCAATATATATATATATAACTTATGCTCTTATATATATATATATATGTAACTGCTGTAACCTTCTCTATGCTATATATATGCAACAAGGGAATATTTCCGTAATGATGGCAATTATTATTATTAAAATTTGTTGGAATAAAAGATGTCTTAATTAAATCGGAGAGTTATTTTTGCTAATCATTATAGGTTATCGCGTATGCACAGTATGCGAATTTCTCATGAACCTCCGAATTTTCAATAAAACCATGTAGTTTCGATGCTGAAATTGCATTCTATGGCAGAAATTATGTAGTTTTCATTGAGACCGTCATCCAGATCCAAAACGTTGTTTCCTGGCAATCCTCGTGGGAAGATATTTGCAGCATATGTGTCAGCGGGGAATAGTTACTACCAATAGTTAGTTGTAATACGTTCAGAAAAGGCTGAATGGGGGTAGAAACCCATATAAATCCTCCATGAAGGGCATATCACATTTATGTGTAATATTTAATATTACATTTACTACTATTGTCAGCCAACTAAATTATGAATTTCGAAGGTAATATGACACACTACTCTGTTGGGGATCGGTATTCCAGTATAATCGTACAACAGTCAGCGGAGCACTTACGAATGTATAATCGTGTGTCTTAGCACAGCTATTTAATTGTAACATCCGATAACACTATGCCTAATAATATGTATACAACCCAGGAACTGACGGATATGGTTGAGGCGTTTATTCTTGAAGACAAGAATACACAGAGCTACGGAGGTGTATAGACGGAGATATCCAGATCGTTTGAACCGCATTCCACTATAATGTACAGATTGGCCTGAGTTTTTTCAGGGTATGGGTTCAAACCGCTCACCATCCGCCACAGAAGTCAACCTCCCACCCATACCCTTGACATGGAGTTTGACTTTCTATTGTATACCACGGAACACCCAACAACCTACTTACGGCAGACAGGAACGGTACGGTGCATTCTACATATGTACAACATTTTTCATTACAGAGCACACATTGTGCACGGTCTGCATCCCAGCGATCCCGGACGTTGGTTGTAGTTCGTAGTCCAAATGTGTTCCATGTTTGACAATAAACTTGATGGGCAGCTCCGTATTTTGTGGACGGATGAGGCCAGGTTTACCAATATTGGCACGATTAATGGGTGGAATTATCGGTACTGGACGAGGAAAACACCACATATCACCTACAGCACGCGACACCAGGTAGTTTACTCCATAAATGTGTAGTGTGAACTGCTAGATAATATACTGATCGGGCCGGACATTTACCATAGAAACCTAGATAGCGAATGAAATCAAGAATTTCTGGACACTACTTTGTCAGACCTTCCTCGTGACGTACCATTATTACAGACACGTCAAAATTTGTACTACCAGCATGAAGGATGCCCAGCCCATACAGCAAGGGCTGTGCAACATCATCTAAACGTAACACACCCCAGTAGGTGGATAGGAACATGGGGTCCTATTCCGTGGCCTCCTAGATCACCGGATCTTACTCAACTGGAGTATTACCTGTGGGGCTACCTGAAGAATCGTGTCTACGGTGGGTACACAACACCGATAGCATCAGTTAATTACCTCTTAAGTCGAATCACTCACGCTTGTCCGATAGTCGACTCCGAAAATATCACATTGGCAACATGACAAGGGTGGATCAGACGAGCTGAACTTTGCGTATGGAATAAGAGCAGACATTTCGCGCACCGCGTATAATGTATACATGCATATACGATGAAGAATGCACTACATAAATCAGAAGGTACTACAGGAAAGGATTTCATACTATACCGAAATAATACTTATGTATGGACTGTAAATAAACGAATGTGTTACAGAGTTATAAATCATTTCTGTTATAAATCATAACTGTTCATCGTAACTAACTATTAATAGTACCTAATATAAACGTACGCTGTATATGGGGTTTCGGCCCTCATTCACAATGTTCTAAACCTATTACAACTAACATTTGTTGGTAACTATTACGGCAGCAGCACGTATTTTCCGCGTGTATTGAGAGGTAACTACCATTTGAATCGAGATGACTGTCTCTATGAACCCTAAATAATTTTTGCCATAAAATGCAATTTAATTATCGAAGGTTCATGAGCAATTCGCATACAGAGACCCTCTTTATTCCTACAAGTTTCTAAATAATTGACATCATTACGGAAATATTCCGTTGTTGCACATTAGCTGAGACCACACACACACACACACACACACACACACACACATATATATATATATATATATATATATATATATATATATATATATATATATATATATATATATATATATATATATATATATATATATATATATATATATATGTAGACGATAATTATGTTTGTTTATATATATATATATATATATATATATAGGCTGTGGTCATAGGAAGAATGGGTCATTTTTGATTTAAAAAAATAAGTAAAAAATTAAAAAATTGCTAGAGCATTAATAAATAGCATTTATAGCAACTTTAGATGCTAAATGAATGCATGGCACATGAAACGCGGTAAATGAATGCATAGTTTACAGGGAGCTTCCCTCCCGTGCCCCACCGACCCGTGAGTGCTGGAAATATAAAATATATCTTTATTCTTTAGTAACAAAAGTATATATAAGCATATAATTTTTTTAACAAATTGAAGCATCTGGCAGTATTAGTCATGAAGTATGAAATTTGCAGACAACTTTTTTCAGGCTCATTTTCTAAATTTATTTTTAAAACTTTCGTTCACTACGGATCATTTACAACATTTCTTATAAGTTTCATGAAAATCAGTGTAAATCAGCTGGTGTCTTATAATTGATAATTTCGTCCATTGGCAAATAAAAAAAAAAAAAAAAAAAATTATAATATAATAATTTAAAAACAAAGTTTTACCACAGAATATTAATAAGTACATTATTTCATAACTATCTATTAAAAAAAAAAATAAATTAAAAAAAAACATTCCTATAACAAAGCATGGCCATGATACACCAAAAATGTACCGAATAAAAGTACCGATGTTTTTCGGTACCGGTACACAAAAATTTGATTGGGCGATACCGTTACATCGGTACTTTTCAAAAGTGTTGGGCGATACCGGTATCGGTACAAAAAGTATCGCCCGATACATGTACCCGGTACATGTACCGCGGTACTGCCCATCTCTGTATATATATATATATATATATATATATATATATATATATAGCCTGCTATATATATATATATATATAACTATATATATATATATATATATCATATATATATATATATATATATATATATATATATATATATATATATATATATATACTCTAACAAATAATGTTAATGATTAATAATAACCTTAGCTATTTATATATATAACATATATATATATGCTATATATATATATATATATATATATATATATATATATATACCACACAACCTTTGCCCCCCCCCTAAATTAAAGTTTTAGGCATATATTTGTTAATAATCAACCGATTTTATTGATTGAAGATTTTTTATAAAGCATTTTAGATGCGCTACAACTTTTATATCTGACAATATTTTGAGGCACGAACCGTTCACCAATTTGGCACTCCCAGTTTTTCGGCTTTTCGTCGAAATAAAAAATGAAATTTAGCCATATCTTTTTTCCAGTTTATCCAATCAATCCCAAATTTTGGGAGTATAATTTTTTTACAAAATTTCACATTTTTTATTTTATAAGTTTTTTTGTATAAGCCATATTTTTTTATCTCGAAAAATAATGGGTTTACAAAAAAACTTACAAGAATAAAAAATCTGCATTTTCATAAAATAATTATTTCATTTTTTATTTCGACGAAAAGCCGAAAAACTGGGAGTGCCAAATTGGTGAACGGTTCGTGCCTCAAAATATTGTCAGATATAAAAGTTGTAGCGCATCTAAAATGCTTTATAAAAAATCTTCAATCAATAAAATCGGTTGATTATTAACAAATATATGTCTAAAACTTTAATTACAAAAAAAAACGGCCTAAACTCAATTCACAGTTACCTGCCCCATAGAAAAAGAATGATTTTTATTTCATTGTAACAAAATAATTTATAATGAAACATATCAAATTAAAGGTCTAGGTCCAGTGATTCTGAAAATCTAAAAATAAAGCTAATCCGTTGTATATGAAAAAAGTTTTTAAAGGAAAACCTAAAAAAAGTAGGCCACACTACTTCTATGAAAATCTTTTAATAGGCTTTGACAAATACGTTCAATATTGGTTGTTTAGTTCGCCCAGATCTAAGGATTAATTTAAGACCAAAATTAAAGCAATTGGTCATCTACAAAGGAAAAAAATAACAAAAACTGATTTTGGTTTTTCAGGGCCTACTTATAAGTTTTTCGGGGGGTTCAGAAAAACATCAATAAATTCTATACCGCTTTGAATTTTCAATTTTCGATTTCAGTATGTTGTTCCTCTTGCGCTAACGATTAAAACTATATATAATTGAATAAAATCTGTAAAGTATGAGAGAAATTATAAAGAACTGAAAAATTAAGATCAAAAAGAATTTCGATTCCAATCCTCAGTAGCTTATGAGTATATAGCATCTTTACTGCATTTTTTGGGGAAGCGTTAATTAAACTTTTAAATATTAATTTTTTTAAATAGCAATTTTCATTTTCTTAAACTTTGAATATAACTCTATATGTATGGAAAATTTGAGCCAAAAATATTATTTCCTTCATATATAGTTATATTAATTTATTTTGGTAGGCCAGTTATGAAAAGGTGAATGCCGGTTATATTCAATATTTTTAAAATTCTTTATTTAATATGCGGTTTTTTGGCATTTTTCATTAATTTAATGATTTTTACACTAAAAATAGTCCATAACCATACTAATACAAATGTATAAAGTGATATAATAATAATATTTTCATCGCGTCCCAGAATCTTCCATCCATTCAAGTTATAATAATAATAATGATAATGAAAATTAGGTCCTGTGCAGATTATAACTCGGGGGCGGGGGACAGGAAATCGAACTTTAAGGCTGGCTATCCCAAACCAGCGCCACCAACGTGTTCGCAGTCTAGTTTTAATTCTCGCCCCCAGGTAGATAAAACTCCAACTGCTACGCGGAGGATTGAACCAGCGTCCTCTCGTATGAGAGTCGGCGAGTCAACCTCCTGCGCCACGAGGCATTCTAATAATAATAATAATAATAATAATAATAATAATAATAATAATAATAATAATAATAATAATAATAATAATAATAATAATAATAATAATAATAATAATAAATAATAATAATAATATAAACAATAATATAAATAATAATAATAATAATAATAATAATAATAATAATAATAATAATAATAATAATAATAATAATAATAATAATAATAATAATAATAATAATAATGTTACAAAAAATTCTTTTGTTTTTTCTTCAGTTTTTATGCAGATTCCAAATATGTTTTTAGTTTTTCTCTAGCATCGACCGTTTTTGTGTTACGACGGCAGGAAGTATTTATTGGCATCTCATTTTGTATGGTGGTTACAGTTACAAAAAAAAAATAAATAAATAAACTTAATAAAAAACTAAAAAAATCAGAACAAACAAAAAACAAGGTTTTCTTTGTTACATTGTGTAATAATAATAATAATAATAATAATAATAATAATAATAATAATAATAATAATAATAATAATAATAATAATAATAATAATAATAATAATAATAATAATAATGGTTGGATGATGAGAAAAGGGATAGTATAACAGGTGGCTTTGGGGTGTCTGGAGAAAATGAAAATGGTAGGAAGGTGATTGACTTCTGTGAGGAGAGAGAGGTATGTGTGTAAGTAATATTTTCTTAAAACACAAGAATATTCATAAGTATATTAGAGTTGGTGTTGGTAGAGATGGTATCGAAGTGAAAAGTATAATTGGTTTTGTGTTGGTGAAGATGTTAAATCAGTGAGGGGGTATGGAATGGGATTATCGGATCATTATGTTATTTTATGTAAAATAAGTTAGAGGGGGCTTGGATAGAGAGGAAGGTGATACGGAAGGAAGTGGTAGAATTAAGAGTGAGAAGTTAGGTGAACAAGGTAATAAGGATAAGTATTTAAGAGCGATCGCAAGTAAATCGCAAGTTGAATGTGAACAAGTTGAAACTAAATAAATCTGGAAGCAAATGAAAGAAGCGGTTGTTAGCAGTGCAAAAGAAGTATGTGGATGTGCTAAAGTAGGAAGTAAGAATGTTAACAGTGAGTGGTGGAATGAAGAGGTAATGCAAGCGGTTAAAATTAAAAAAGAAGCGTGGTTGAATGTACTAAACGCCAATGATGAGGTTTCAAAAGATGTTTGAAAAAAAAAACAAGAGGTAAATGAACAGTTTGGAAGGAGGATGAATGGGGAGTTACAAGGGAATAGGAAGCTCTTCTGGAAGGAAGCGCGAAAGGTTAAGAATGAGAATAAGGGAATCTGCTTAGAATAATGAACAGGGATGGTGCTTTCGTAACTGATGAAATGGATGGGAGGGGAGTGTGGAGGGAACACTTCGAAAATCTGCATAACATTGGCAGTAATGAAGAGGTGATAATGAATGTGTGTGTGGGTTTGTTGGTGCAAGAAGGAATAAGTATTTTGGGGATGAGGTCATTAGTAAGGAGGAGGTAATGGGTAGAGTGAGAAACTTGAAGAATGGCAAATCTGCAGGTATAGATGAAATTATTGGTGAAATGATCAAGAACGGAGGCGAGATGATGATTGATTGGATTTAGAAGTTATGTAACAAAGCATTTATGGAGGGTATAGTTCCAAGGGATTGGAAGAGCAGTAATAGTAGCTAAATGAGGTAAGAACAACTGTAGGAATTATAGGGGAATTAGTTTATTGAGTGTTGTAGGGAAGATATATGCAGGTATTTTGGTCGAAAGAGTGCGTCGAGTGACTGAAGGACTGATTGGTGAAGAACAAGGTGCGTTTAGAAGTGGTAGAGGATGTGTGGATCAAATCTTTACATTGAAACAAATGATTGAGAAAATGAGAGAAGAAGAATAAATTGTATTTAGGTTTTATGGATTTGCAACAGGAGTAAAATGAGAGAAGAAGAATAAATTGTATTTAGGTTTTATGGATTAATAGGGAAACTCTGTGGCAGATGTGTGATATATGGTGTTGGTGGTAAGTTTCTGAATGGAATCAAAAGTATGTACATCGATAGTGGGGCATGTGTTACGAATAAATGGAGGCAACGGTCAGACAATGTGTATGGTGAGGCAGGATGTGTTGTGTCTCCCTTGATTCATTTCAATTTGGATATTAATGGGAGTTATGAAAGAGTTAGAGGTGGGGTGGCAGGAAGGATGTTAGAATGATAGAGAATAGAAGAGAGAGTGGAGGTTGCCCTACCTGTATATGCAGATGATTTGGTTTTTGTGTGGCGAATCGAAGGGGTTTGAGAGAGTTGGTAAAAGGATTTGGCAGGATGTGTAAAAGGAGGGGTTTGAAAGTAAACGTAGATAAAAGTTGTGAGTGAGGACAGTCCTCGGTGTGAAGTTATGTTAGATAGTGAGCAGCTGGAACAAGTGTCTGAGTTTAAATATTTAGGATATATGTTGGATGAAAAGAGAACGGGTGATGCAGAGTGTGGTAGGAAAGTTGTGAATGGTAGGAAGGTGGCTGGAGCAATTAAACCTTTCATGGCGGATGTAAAGGACCACGTCTTGAGTGCACTAGGGTCTTACATGAGGGTATGTTGTTACCTGTGTTAATGTATATTAGTGTAACTATGGTCTGGAATAAGAGGTGTAGATCTAAAAGTACAAAGTTTTCAGATGGACAGATGCCTTTACAGGGGTGTGTTAGGTGTTGAGAAGAATTGATAAAACGAGGAATGAATGCATTAGAGAGTTGTGTGGTGTGATGAAAGGAGTAAATGAGAGAATAAACTACAGTACATTGAGATGGTTTGGTCATGTGGAAAGGATGGATGATAGTCAGTTAGTTAAGCGGATGCATAGTGGTGAGTGTGCTGGGAATTGACCGGCTGGGAGACGGAAGAAAAAGTGGAATGAATCAGTAAAGGAATGCCTTGAGGAGAGGAATACGAGTTTGGAAGTGGCGAGAAGAAAGGTGGATAATAGGAGTGAATGGCGAGTTCTGTGAGGTGGTATGGTTGTAGCCCATCTGGGCCAAGGGATGAACCCTACATTGACGAGATACCATAGTGAGGGTCCATTGCGGTCCCGTGATGCTCTAGGGTGAATTTTTCTGACTGCGGCGAGTTCTCACAAATGGTATAAAGGTGCATAATAGGCTGGGCTTTTTCAACTTGCGTCATATTCTTCTACTACTTTTCTGTTTCCAGTGCATGTGTCACACCTTACCCCCAGTCTTGGGGAGAGAAGGTAGGTGATGATATATATATATATATATATATATATATATATAATAATAATATATATATATATATATATATATATATAAACCTTTTTGTATTTTATTTATACCTCTCTCTTTTAATATATATATATATATATATATATATATATATATATATATATATATATATATATATATATATATATATATATATATATATATATATATAGGGTTATGAAAAAAACGTTTTAATTTATTTTTTTAAATTTTTTTTTTAAAAAAAAATGTTTTTTTTTGTTTTTTTTTAAAATTACCTCTTTTTATGTATATTAAAGATGTTTTAAATTATACAGTATTACCAATACCCCTTCTAGGCCTAAATATTGACTATTAATACGGATTTTATATATATACAGTGTATATATATATATATATATATATATATATATATATATATATATATATATATATATATATATATATATATATATATATATATATATATATATATATATATATATATATATATATCAAAAAAAAATGTATAACTATGTGGTTTTGGGTGGCGGGAGAAAATGAGAATGGTAGGAAGGTGATTGATTTCTGTGAAGAGAGAGGTATGTGTGTAAGTAATACTTTCTTTAAACACAAGAGTATCCATAAGTATACTAGAGTTGGTGTAGGGAAAGGTATCAAAGTGAAAGTATGATTGATTTTGTATTGTTGGTGAAGGAGATGTTGAAGTATGTATTGGATGTTAAATCAGTGAGGTTTTGGGAATGGGATTATCGGATCATTATGTTGTTCTATGTAAAATTAAGTTAGTGGGGACTTGGATGGAGAGGAAGGTGATACGGAAGGAAGTGGGTAAATTTAAGAGTGAGAAGTTTAGTGAACAAGGTAATAAGGATAAGTATGTAAGAACGCTCGCAAGTAAATCAGTTGAATGTGAACAAGTTGAAACTGAACAAATCTGGAAGCAAATGAAGGAAGCAATTGTTAGCAGTGCAAAAGAAGTATGTGGGTGTGCTAAAGTAGGAGTAAGAATGTTAACAGTGAGGTAGAATGAAGAGGTGATGCAAGCGGTTAAAAGTAAAAAAGAAGCGTGGTTGAATGTACTAAAAGCAAATGATGAAGTTTCAAAAGAAAGATGCTTGGAATTATATAAGGAGGAAAAAAGAAATGCTAAAAGATGCATACGTAAGAGAAAAGAAGAGGTAAATGAACAGTTTGGAAGGAGGATGAATGGGGACATACAAGGGAATAGGAAGCTCTTCTGGAAGGAAGCGCGAAAGGTTAAGAATGAGAATAAGGGGAACCTGCTTAGAATAATGAATAGGGATGGTGTTTTTGTAACTGATGAAATGGATGTGAGTGGAGTGTGGAAAGAACACTTTGAAAATCTGTATAATATTGGCAGTAATGATGAGGTGATAATGACTGTGTGTGGGATGAGGTTATTAGCAAAGAGGAGGAAATGGGTAGAGTGAGAAAGTTGAAGAATGGTAAATCTGCAGGTATAGATGAAATTACTGGTGAAGTGATCAAGAACGGAGGCAAGATGGTGATTGATTGGATCTTGAAGTTGTGTAATAAAGCGTTTATGGAGGGTATAGTTTCGAGGGATTGGAGAAGAGCAGTAATAGTACCTTTATATAAGGGTAAGGGAGATAAAGGGAACTGTAGAAATTATAAGGTATTTAGTTTATTGAGTGTTGTAGGGAAGATATATGCTGGTGTTTTGGTCGAAAGAGTGCGCCGAGTGACTGAAGGACTGATTGGTGAAGAACAAGGTGCGTTTAGGAGTAGTAAAGGATGTGTGGATCAAATCTTTACATTGAAGCAAATGATAGAGAAAATGAGAGAGAGGAAGAATAAATTGTATTTAGGTTTTATGGATTTGCAACAGGGGTATGATAGGGTTAATAAGGAAGGTCTATGGCAGGTGTTAGTGATATATAGTGTTGGTGATAGGCTTCTGAATGGAATCAAAAGTATGTATGACGATAGTGAGGCGTGTGTAAGAATAAATGGTGTCAAAAGTGATTGGTTTAGTATTAATAGCGGAGTGAGGCAGGGTTGTGTTGTCTCCTTGGTTATTCAATTTGTATATGGATGGGGTTATGAAAGAATTGAAGGTGGGCGTGACAGGAAATGGTGTTAGAATGATGGAGATGAGTGGAGGGTGCCCTACCTATTATATGCTGATGATTTGGTTTTGTGTGGCGAATCTGAAGAGTTTGAGAGGATTGGTAGAGAGATTTGGCAGGGTGTGTAAAAGGAGGGGTTTGAAAGTAAACGTAGATAAGAGTTAGGTTATGGTTGTGAGTGAGGACAGTCCTCAGTGTGAAGTTATGTTAGATGGTGAGCAGCTGGAACAAGTGTCTGAGTTTAAATATTTAGGGTATATGTTGGATGAGAAGGGAACGGATGATGCAGAGTTTAGTAGGAAAGTTGTGAATGGCAGGAAGGTGGCTGGTGCAATTAAATCGTTGGTGGAATGTAAAGGGACTAAGTCTTGAGTGCGCTAGGGTCTTACATGAGGGTATGTTGTTACCTGTGTTATTGTAGTGAGACTATGGTCTGGAATAAGAAGTATAGATCTAAAGTTCAATGTGTTCAGATGGACAATCTTAGGGGCATGCTAGGTGTGAGAATTGATAAAATGAGGAATGAACATATTAGAGAGTTGTGTGGTGTGAAGAAAGGGGTAAACGAGAGAATAAATGAAAGTATGTTGAGATGGTTTGGTCATGTGGAAGGGATGAATGATAGTCGGTTTTTAAGCAGATGTATAGTGGCGAGTGTGTTGAAAACCGACCGGCTGGAAGATCGAAGAAAAAGTGGATTGAGTCAGTAAACGAATGTCTGAAGGAGAGAAATGTGAGTTTGGCAGATGCGAGAAGAAAGTGCATAATAGGAGAGAATGGCGAGGGGTTTTGTGAGGGAGGTATGGTTGTGGCCCACCTGGGGTCAAGGGATGAACCCTTACACTGACGATTTACCATAGTCGAGGTCCGTCACCCAGTCCAGTGGCTTTATAGGGTGGATTTTCAGACTGCGACGAGTCCTTACGAATTAAGAGAAGAGAAGAGCGGTAAGGCTGAGCTTTCTTTTCGACTTTTTCTTCTACTGCTTTTCTTTTGTGATGGTTGATACGCACCTTACCCCAGTCATGGGGAAAAGGTAAATTAAAGAATATATATATATATATATATATATATATATATATATATATATATATATATATATATATATATATATATATATATATATATATATATATATATATATATATATATATATATATATATATATTATATATATATAATTATATATATACATATATATATATATATATATATATATATATATATATATATATATATATATATATATATATATATATATATATATATATATATATATATATATATATATTACTTTATGGTCCATAACACCTTCTAAAAGATTATCCCATATCTTATCTGAATCTTCCCACTTTAGCAGTAACACTATTTTCTTGTATCTTCAAGAAGTGAATATTCTTTATAGCATTTGATTTTGTTATGTAATCTTAAGACTATTAACAATGCAAGGATAAAATTTTATTTAGTTTTTATTTATTTTGACTGACTGAATATTCATTTCACTAATCAAATCTTTCTTTGACATTTGAAACATATATATGACAGGGCCCTCCCATGGTGCTGATTTTTCAGCCCAGTGTGGCCGCTTCATTGTGAGCCGTGGTGGGTCCTGTACACTAACAAAAAAAAAAAAAAAAAAAAATATATATATATATATATATATATATATATATATATATATATATATATATATATATATATATATATATATATATATATATATATATATATATATATATATATACATAGTATATATATATATATATATATAATAATAATAATAATAATAATAATAATAATCAGATCATGTGAAATGTAATAATTATATGCCCTAGAGCACTAATAAAACTTTATTAAGTACTAAACTCTACTTTATATATTGTATACCTCTTTTAACATATTGTATTTACTGTATTTTAATGCTAAATACCCTAAAAAGACTTGATATATATGAAAAATAAGTAATTTAAAAAAAACAAAAATTTTGGCCTTTGGTTTTAAAAAAACGAACGGTTTTTTTTTAATCCCAACCCTATATATATATATATATATATATATATATATATATATATATTTATATATATATATATATATATATATATATATATATATATATATATATATATATATATATATATATATATATATATATATATATATATATATATAATGGATGGAATGATGATGGAGAATGGAGATGAGTGGAGGGTGCCCTACCTATTATATGCGGATGATTTGGTTCTGTGTGGCGAAGATCTGAAGAGAGTTTGAGAGGATTAGTAGAAGGATTGGCATGCATTAAATAAGGGGTTTGAAAGTAAACGTAGATAAGAGTAAGGTTATGGTTGTGAGTGAGGACAATCCTCAGTGTGAAGTTATGTTAGATGGTGAGCAGCTGGAACAAGTGTCTGAGTTTAAATATTTAGGGTATATGTTGGATGAGAAGGGAACGGATGATGCAGAGTGTAGTAGGAAAGTTGTGAATTGCAGGAAGGTGGCTGGTGCAATTAAATCGTTGGTGGATGTATAAAGGGACTAAGTCTTGAGTGCGCTAGGGTCTTACATGAGGGTATGTTGTTACCTGTGTTATTGTATAGTAGTGAGACTATGGTCTGGAATAAGAAGTATAGATCTAAAGTTCAATGTGTTCAGATGGACAATCTTAGGGGCGTGCTAGGTGTGAGAAGAATTGATAAAATAAGGAATGAACGTATTAAAGAGTTGTGTGGTGTGAAGAAAGGGGTAAATGAAAGAATAAATGAAAGTATGTTGAGATGGTTTGGTCATGTGGAAAAGATGGATGATAGTCGGTTGGTTAAGCGGATGTATAGTGGCGAGTGTGTTGGGAACCGACCGGCTGGGAAACCGAAGAAAAAGTGGATTGAGTCAGTAAACGAATGTCTGAAGGAGAGAAATGTGAGTTTGGCAGAGGCGAGAATAAAGGTGCATAATAGGAGAGAATGGCGGGGTTTGTGAGGGGGTATGGTTGTGGCCCACCTGGGCCCAAGGGATGAACCCTTACACTGACGATTTACCATAGTGGGGGTCCGTCGCGGTCCCGTGAAGCTCTAGGGTGGATTTTCTGACTGCGACGAGTTCTTACTAATTAATGGTACAGAGGGGGGGCTGTGGCTGTAATTCTCTTCTACTGCTTTTCTTTTGTTATGCCTGTAGCACCTTACCCCAGTCTTGGGGAGAAAAAAAAAGGAAGATGAAGAAAAATATATATATATATATATATATATATATATATATATATATATATATATATATATATATATATATATATATATATATATATATATATATATATATATATATATATTTATATATATATACATATATATATATAAAAAAATACATAAAAAGAACGATTTTTGTTTGGCCCCCCCCGAAAAAAATTTCTGGATACGCCACTGTAGCAGTTGGGTTTTATCTACCTGGGGGCAAGAATTAAAACTTGACTGCGAACACGTTGGTGGCGCTGGTTTGGGATAGCCGGCCTTAAAGTTCGATTTCCTGTGGTCCCCCGTGTTACCCCCTGCATAGGGGATAATATATATATATATATAGGCCTATATATATATATATATATATATATATATATATATATATATATATATATATATATATATATATATATATATATATATATATATATATATATATATATATATATATATATATATATATATATAAGATAATACATAGTTATGTTGGTTTGAAATATTGTTTTGAACTCAGTGTTCTTTTTCTGCCAAGGTTAAATGAACTCTGCTTTTTAACATGAAAGAAAGATTAAAGATGATTATTAGGGAAAAAACAATTTACAAGTACACAAGCACAACGTTTCAAAACTATTGGAGGAATATCGTGAGAAAGTAAGCCTTCTTACAATTAAGTGGAAAAAAGAGCTGTAATTACATCCTTTACAAAACTTTCTAGACAATGATGGAGGAGGAGAAGATGGAATAGCATCAGAATCATTTAAAAAGTGGAATTAAAAAGAAAACAGTTTGAGCAAAAGGTCAACTTAGCGGAAAGTAAGACTATCAGAGATACCAGCTGGAGGAAAGCAAGAGAGAAAAAGAAAATATTTAAAGTTATTTGCTCATTAGAGATTTCAAATTGACTGATTTCTAAATTTCAAATATGATATCAAGAGAACTGATTCCATTTGTTCATGAAACTCCAAAGATTTTCAGACCGAATATTAACACACAGATGATGATATAATATCAAAGCCATTATATGAAAACTAAAAAGGTTATTTAAAATATGACAAAATAATTTTTAAATATAATTTTGGATAATTGAATAAATACCTTTAATTCTTTATCACTCAATTTGTTGGCAAGCACCAAAGGAAATTCTGACATCAAAAGTTCAGCAAAGAATTCTTCTTCATCGAGCGGCAATGGGCTTGCGATATTTCTTTGTCTTCTGCTCAATTCAACAATGAAGACACATTTCTTAAACTCATATTTCTATAAAAAAATTTAATAAAATTATTTTTTTTTATTGTAGGTGTATGCAAAGTTGCAGTCACTGCACACTAGAAAGTGTCAATACAGGGGATGGCTCCTAGACTTAATGGTAAAGAGTAAAAATGGATGTGATTTGTATCTTCAATAGCAAATTTAAGTTTATCAGAAAAGCAAGAATAATAATAATAATAATAATAATAATAATAATAATAATAATAATAATAATAATAATAATAATAACAATAATAATAATAATAATAATAATTAAATTAAAATTATAATTAAATTAATAATAATAATAATAATAATAATAATAATAATAATAATAATAATAATAATAATAATAATAATAATAATAATAATAATAATAATAATAATAATAATAATAATAATAATATAACAGTGAGTGGGGGAATGAAGAGGTGATGCAAGCGGTTAAAAGTAAAAAAGAAGTGTGGTTGAATGTACTAAAAAGCCAATGATGAGGTTTCAAAAGAAAGATGTTTGGAATTATATAAGGAGGAAAAAGAAATACTAAAAGGTGCATACGTAGGAGGAAAAATGAGGTAAATGAACAGTTTGGAAGGAGGAGAAATGGAGACTTACAAAGGAATAGGAAGCTCTTCCGGAAGGAAGCGCGATAAGTTAAGAATGAGAATAAGGGGAATCTGCTTAGAATAATAGGGATGGTGCTTTTGTAACTGATGAAACGGATGTGAGGGAGTGTGGAAGGAACACTTCGAAAATCTGTATAATATTGGCAGTAATGAAGAAGTGAATGTGTGTGGGTTTGATGGTGCAAGAAGGAATAGGTATTTTGGGGATGAGGTCATTAGTAAGGAGGTAATGGGTAGAGTGAGAAAGTTGAAGAATGGTAAATCTGCAGGTATAGATGAAATTACTGGTAAAATGATCAAGAATGGAGGCGAGATGATGATTGAATGGATTTGGAAGTTGTGTAACAAAGTGTTTATGGAGAGGGTATAGTTCCGAGGGATTGGAGGAGAGCAGTAATAGTACCCTTATATAAGGGTAAGGGAGATAAGGGGAACTGTAGGAATTATAGGGGAATTAGTTTATTGAGTGTTGTAGGGAAGATATATGCTGGTATTTTGGTCGAAGAGTGCGTCGAGTGACTGAAAGGACTGATTGGTGAAGAACAAGGTGCGTTTAGGAGTGGTAGAGGATGTGTGGATCAAATCTTTACATTGAACAAATGATTGAGAAAATGAGGGAGAAGAATAAAGTGTATTTAGGTTTTATGGTTTTGCAACAGGCGTATGATAGGATTAATAGGGAAGCTCTATGGCAGGTCTTAATGATATATGGTGTTGGTGGTAGGCTTCTGAATGGAATCAAAAGTATGTATGACGATAGTGAAGCGTGTGTAAGAATAAATGGTGTCGAAAGTGATTGGTTTAATATTAATAGCGGAGTAAGGCAGGGATGTGTCATGTCTCCTTGGTTATTTAATTTGTATATGGATGGGGTTATGAAAGAATTAGAGGTGGGGTGGCAGGAAATGGTGTTATTAGAATGATGGAGAATGGAAAGTGGAGGGTGCCCTACTATTACCAGCGCATGATTTGTGGTTTGTGTGGTGGTGAAGATCTGAAAAGTTTTGGCTTGTTGCTAGAAGGATTTATTGGAGTGTATAAAGGAGGGGTTTGAAAATAAACTTAGATAAGAGTAAAGGTTATGGTTGTGAGTGAAGATAGTCCACTCGGTGTGAAGTTATGTTAGATGGTGAGCAGCTAGAGCAAGTGTCTGAGTTTAAATATTTAAGATATATGTTGGATGAAAAGGGAACGGATGATGCAGAGTGTAGTAGGAAAGTTGTGAATGGCAGGAAGGTGGCTGGTGCAATTAAATCGTTGGTGGATGTAAAGGGACTAAGTCTTGAGTGCGCTAGGGTCTTACATGAGGGTATGTTGTTACCTGTGTTAGTGTGTGAGACTATGGTCTGGAATAAGAGGTATAGATCTAAAGTTCAATGTGTTCAGATGGACAATCTTAGGGGCGTGTTAGGTGTGAGAATTGATAAAATGAGAAATGAACGTATTAGAGAGTTATGTGGTGTGAAGAAAGGGATAAATGAGAATAAATGAAAGTACATTGAGATGGTTTGGTCATATGGAAAGGATGGAAGATAGTTGGTTGGTTAAGCGGATGTATAGTGGTGAGTGTGTTGGGAATCGACCGACTGGGAGACCAAAGAAAAAAGTGGATTGAGTCAGTAAAGGAATGCCTGGAGGAGAGAAATGTGATGTTAGAGGCGAGAAGAAAGGTGCATAATACGAGTGAATGACTTGGGTTTGCAGGGGGTACTGGTTGTGGCCCAATGGGCCAAAGGATGGGCTCCACACACACTGACAGATGCCATAGTGAGGATCCGTCGCAGTTCCGTGAAGCTCTAGGATGGATTTTCTGACTGCAATGAGTTCTCACTAATAGGTATAAAGGGGGCGTTAAGGCTGGGCTTTCTTTTCGACTTATGTCACATTCTTCTATTATTGTTTCTGTTGCATGTCACGCATCTTCCCCCAGTCTTGGGGAAAGAAGGTAGATAATAATAATAATAATAATAATAATAATAATAATAAAGAAAAATATTAAAAAGATTCTCAAAATTCATGGAATTTTTTTTTGTTTTTTTGCAGAAGTACATTTTTCACTAACACAAATTTATTTTGCAATAAATAAAAAATGGTCACATGTAATTTAATAAATTATGTAATTAGATTTTATAAAGATAATTTTGAGAAATAAATAAGAAAAATCCAAAATTTCCAAAACCAAAATGAATCATCCTTTTCATTCCAAATTTGAAAATGCTAAGGATTAGTTGTGCAGAATGGAGATCAAGGATTTTCCTCTCATTAAATAAGCTAAAAATTAGTTTTATAAATCTAACACAAATTCTTTATATACTTTGGCATTTTAATATGTAAATGGTTTGTAATCAAAGTATTATCAAAATCCTCCATTTTTCTTAACTAATAATTATATTTAAATTCAATTAATAATTAAATATTAAACTTTCTGCATGTAGCAAACCTTTATTTTCATTCAGAAATTCATCATCTAATTTCAATCCTCGTCCTTGAAATCACTTCCTTTAGAGAAAATTCTTTGCTCTGACTCACAATACTAAGCCACACAAAGTTTTCCCATCAACACTTCCTGTATTATTGATATGAATACTGAATTACACATTTATTTCCACAGTTACTTTCCACCATTCAAAGACTATGTGCAGAAAAACTGATATCTTCTTGACAGCAAATTTTCACACTGTACTCAACATTTTACTTAACATCCTCACCAACTGCTTTTATGGATTTATCTTCACTATAGTATACTTTGTGGGTCATACTCCTTTATAGTGGATGTGGATGTTCAAACTCTATGGTTAATGGTCTCTTAAATAATTCTACAAAGTACTGTACTAATTTCATCAATTATATAACCTCTTACTTCCCCATTATCACTGTTCCGTACTTATATTTATATATAAAAGATAAAATTTTCTGTAAAAAGCTTATGTGGTAATTAAATTTAGTTATTAAGCATCATATAATCACCAAAATCTAGAATTTAAAATTACAGCCATGAGTCAATATTATTATTGTGAACACTTTTTTAAAATAGCAGATGGTTTGTATTAAGCATCTTTGGCCAACTCATGCATTATGTATATATGTGTGTGTGTGTGTTGACAAAGATATGCGCAAAAAGTGAGAATTTTTTGTTAAAAAAAGAAAATTTATTTGTAAGAAAACTCCTGGGAAAAACAACAAACCTGTTTAGAATAAAAGAGAGCATTTTCAATATCCATTACAATAAAAGTACTTACTAACATCCATTTAATTTCAGTATATATATATCATATATATATATATAGAATATATATATTATATATATTATATATATATAAATAATTAACTATAAATAATAATTATAATATAGATAATATATTATTATATATATTTTATAACCTGTAGTAGGATACTATAATATAAAAATGTATGTATAAAATATAGTATATATAGTATATATATATATATTATATATATATACTATAATATATATATATACATATACTATATAATATATAATATACCGTATATAATATATATTATATATGAATATATATATATATATATATTTTATAGTATATATATATATAATATATATATAATAATTATATATTATATATATATATATCTATATATATATAAATATATATTAATATATCAGCTATAATCACTAATAATACCTGAAACCTTGTTGATCATAGTCATATTTGTTTTCCATTCTCTATCTCTTTTCAATTTTGAATTGTTATCCATTTATATATATTTTATAGAGAATAGATTTCAACAATAATAACTTGAAAAATTCTTTTCACTTTCCCTAGGGAAATTTAAATGTTAGTTACTCAATTTAATATTTCAGAAGGGTTATTAATAAATGATTTCACTTTTTTTTTAAATTCACAATTAAAAAGCTGGGGAGGACTCTTTACTAATCTTGTAAAAGCTTTTAAAGTTTATAGCATAAGTTTTTATGTCAAACTAATACCTGGTAATATAATTATATTAGAATGTCTTGTTCACGTTAAATACTAGAAATAAGTTGTAGGTTAATTGACATCTCTGAATTAACTGTAGTCGGTAGTATCAAATCAATATGTTTTTGAATAAACTATTTTTTGCAAAATAACCGAGGACCAAACATCCTCCACCCTAGACTACATCAAATTTGCTAGATATGGTGAATTTTGGTCTAGAATCCATTTCTAAAATTATAAGGTTAATTGGACCATGAGTGTAAATGTCATGTGATTGTCAAATGTGAAGTCAAGAATCTGACCTCTCCCATTTATTGACATTCCTACTTTAAAAAGAAAGTTACAATAGAAAACATTCTTCACATAGTGTAAAATTGAATCAATCACTCTAATATCACATGTCCATAAAACTTCAAGTAGTGAAGTGAAAACAAAAATCATTAGATTTAAAACCGTATTCGATTGAACTGATAGTTAAAAAGAAGTGAAAATTTTAGATGTTACATGTAAGTAAAATGTTAAAATAGTATTAGATGTAGATGTTAAGCGAACAGGTTCTAAATTTAGAGAAACCTTATTTTGATATGAGTGAAATTTGGATCTAACCTAATGCCCAGCACTGCAAAGCACCCATTTTGATGCAACATTTAATGACGCCAGTACATAAATGTTGCCTGTGACTGTAATAAAGGCTATTTATCATTAATAAACTTTATATGTAATACATACCTTACAAATATGTACTTTTTATTACTGTTAAACTCTCACGATTACTATAATTTTGAGGATCATATGTTAAAAGAGTAGTAACATTTAATTTACCTTAATTCAATATTATTGAGAAAAGAAAATTTAAATTTTTCAGTTATTATTCAATTTTGTTTTAAATTATTTTGTATAGTAGGCAGAGGTGTCACTCCCATTTGATAAAAATCATAGGTAATAGCTACTCACAAAAATAATAATAAGACTGGTGAAAACGAATAATAGGCATTTTGAGGATCATAAGTTAAAAGCTCTCAAAGTTGTAAAATAATCCAATTTTTTTTTTTTTTTTTTTTCTTTTTTTTTTTTCTTTTTTTTTTTGGTTATTTAATAAAAAAAAAAATTAAAAAAAAAAAATATTAAAAATCACAGGATATAGGCCTCTAAAAAAAAAATGATAATTCAAGCTTACAAAAAGGTTCAGCCTCAAGAGTTTTAAATTTTGGCTTATAGCTGTATCTTCATAAGAAAATTAATGGGCTCGTGTTCGTTTATATGCCATCTAGTTCAGTAATTGTAAGATTTGTTAGATTTATCACATAGATATTTTCTATGTATATACACCTAACAAAACATATCATAACCTGGTAATAGTAGACTAAGGATGTCATCTCAGATTTTTAGAAAAATCATTAGGATATATATATTAGTATATATAATATATATATATATATATACTATATATATATAATATATATATATATATATTATATAGTATACATACACATACTTCAACATACATTCTAACATATATATATATACTCTAAAAAAAATAATGAATAGTGAAAACGAAAATCGGAAGTCTCTTTAGGAAAAAAGAGTCCAGCCTCTCAAAGGTTAAAAAATCGCAGTTTTCTTTAGAAAAATAAAAAAAATGAAAATCACTGGATACTACTCTAAAAAAAAAATAATAAGAATAGTAAAAACAAAAATATTTAATCTTTAGGAAAAAAATTACAGCTGTAGCTCCAAAGATGAAAAATTTCCTATAGGCTTTATAAACAAACAATTATGGCCTCATGCTTGTTTTAGCCATACCTAGTTCAGATTATGATAAGATTTGCTAAGTATAGATAGATTTTCTGTGCATACCTAACAAAACTTATCATAACCTAACTAAAAGGGCATGAATAAGACCTAACCTTGATGATCAAAATGAAAAGTCTAGGGGTTTTAACCAACTTGAAGAGCGGATTAAACTTATTTTCCTAAAGAGAGCGCCGATTATTACATTATTCTCATCACTTTATTCTTTTGAGGAATATACAGTATCTGTAATTTTAAAAGACGGAGCGACACCCTTCTGCGCACTACTCATATACCGGTAATGTTTAGTTTGTGACAAGATTCACATACATAGTATATTAAAATTAATAAACATTCTCATTACAAAAATAGTTTTAAAAAATTATTTGAAGTTTTTTTTTCGCATTTAAGTTTAGAGTTAAAATTGATTTTTTGAGTTAAAAAAAAAAGAAAAAATATATTTAGGTACAAGGGTTTGACTGCCTGAAAGAGGATCAGGCTCTCGCCTCCCAGAGAACGAAAGGGTAGGCTATTTCCCCCCCTCCGGAGTGTCCGAACCCCCGCTCTTAGTATTTGCGTGTATTGCAGTGTTCCTCCACCCCCCCTATGAGTATAGGAAAACGTCCCCCATCTGTCCCCGTCCGCTTGACCCCTAATGGCATGAGATATATATATATAGTAAATTGAATATATATATTATATATATAATATATATATATATATATATATATATTATATCTATATATATATATATATATAATATATGATATATATACTATATATTATAAATATATACTATATATATAGGACTTAATCGCCTCACAAATCTCTGCGTGAGTCGATCTTAATACCGATACGCAGGGCTTGGTTTTTTTTTTTTTTTTTTTTTCCCGAAAAAACTCTCGAAAATTTTTCTACTGGTCACATCTAAAACATTTTTTTCCATTATTATTATATTATATATAATATATATACTATATATTATAGTAATAATATATTATATATATAATATATATAGTATATAATATATATATATATATATATATATATTTGGGTGTGTTATTATAAGGAAAAATTATTTATATTACTTTATTACTTTTATTTTATATTATTTATTATTATAAAATTCGTTTTCGAATTTTTTTTATTTTTAATTTAATATACTTAAATTTAAATTTTTATTATGTAAAAATATTATGCATAAATATAAAATTATTTCTCATATCAAAGCATCAATACGACTACCCTAAAAAAAAAAAAAAAAAGAGAACAATTAACCGTTTAAAATTTTCGGTTAGTTTTTTATTTGTTCTTTATAGTAATATATGCGTAAAATACACGAAATTCCGTAAAAAAATAGATCTGCTTTTTAAAACCATTTTTTATAAAGAAATGTTTATAATTTTAATACTACTATGTACACTGAACTCCAAGTCACCAATACTAACATTAATTACCCTATACCAAATCATTTTTTGGTCATAGCAGAGATGCTTCACCTCCAATTTTTATAAAAAATCACAGGTTATACTCTAATATTTAGGAAGAAAAGTTACAGCTTCTCAAAGTGGTTAAAACCCCATGGATTTGTTATTAAAAAAAAAAAAATAAATAAATAAAAATTAAATCACAGGATACACAAACAATACTTTAAAAAAAAATAAGAAGCAATAAAAAATTAAATATTAATCTTGGGGAAAAAGTTACAGCCTCTCAAATTTTACATTTCCCATAAAGGTTTTTCCTTCTTTTCTAGTTCAGTTGTTATAGATTTGTTAAGATTATACATAGATTTCCAGTGATAACTAACAAACATATCATAACCTGAACTAGAGGGTTTAAAATGTGACCTAATCCTGGATGATCCAAAAAATGAAAAGTCTGAGTTTTAATAACTTTTGAGAACTGTAACTTTTTTCAAAAGAGACCGACCACGTTTGTTTTTTTTATTCTTCATTAACATTTTTTTTGGGTATATCCTGTTGATTTTATAAAAAATCGGGGTAAAAAAAAACTTATCAAAAAATTTTTTTATACCATTTTAGTAAATTAAAAGTAAGTTTATATAATATTACGTAAATATTTTATATCATATCTATCTTTATCCACATTAAATAAATAAATAAAATAAAATGAACTTTTAAATATTCTCTCAAAAGGAAATAAAAATTGTAGTACTAACTGGGTTCATGTAAATACTGTATTTAAACTATAAATATCTTATATATACAAATGTATTAAAAATATTTTCGTTTTTTTTTACAAAATGAATTTTCTTTAAGTTTATATTTCAATAAAAATAAAAAAAAAAACGCTGAGAAAACCATACTTATTTGGCTTTCTCTCATTTTTTACGCACAGTTACTAAAGTCG
>JABUQX010047630.1:0-17500 GCA_015478945.1 Trachelipus rathkii | reverse complement strand
GACGTTACTCCAAGTAACGACGAGGCCAACGTACTCGGCGGCCAGACCGCGATGTATTTTCAGTTCTTGAAGGAACCAGAGCAGACCGTAGAGAGACGATCGGGACAGCAGACTGTGATGAAAGGTCTGTCTGTCCTGGCAGTGATGACGAAGGAGTTGGCTGGGTTGATAGTTCTGGCTGAGTTTTCGGAGTAGCAGATTGTGGTGTTAAGTCTGGCTGTCTTAGCGCAGTCGACGAAGCAGCAGGAGGTGAAGGCGGCATTGCAGTTGGAGAGATATGCGTATGTTCTGCTGTCGGAGGAGAGGTGACAGAGGAATCGTTCTGTATATGAGGTACGTGTGGTGTAGCAATAGGCAGTGTAGACAGAAGAGTAGAGGTAGGAGGTGTGGAAGAGGAAGACGGTAAAGATAGCGGTGGAGAAGAAGTAGGTGGTGGAGGAAGAGGAACCGGAATGGTTCGAGGAGAACAATCGGAAACCGGTGTGTCGGGAGGATCTGCCTCTAAATAAGCGGGTTTGAGACGGTCGATAGACACGACCTCAGTGCGGGAAGGGCGTTGAATCGTGAAGAACTTCTCCTTCCTAAGTACTACCGGGAACGGACCGTCGTACTTAGGCTGGAGGGAGGTGCGGTGGGAATCATGTCTCACGAAGACATGAGTACACGAGGAGAGATCCTTCGGAATGAAGGAGTGCACCTTTTGGTGGCGGGTGGGAGTGGGTCTCCACGACTGAGCACTTCGTCTCAAACGGGTGAGATAGGAGAGTGGATCGGAGAGAGGAGAAGGAGAAGATTGTGAGAAGAACTCCCCAGGCAAACGAAGAGGTGAACCGTAAACGAGTTCAGAAGCAGAACACTGAAGATCTTCCTTAATAGCTGTGCGAATGCCAAGCATCACCAAAGGAAGAGCTTCAGTCCAGCGTTCCGGAAGGGGCTGGGCTGCAAGGGACGCCTTGAGTTGGCGGTGTAGCCTTTCCACGAGGCCGTTAGCCTGGGGATGGAAACTGGTAGTTCGGATCTTCTCAGTACCAAGGAGACGCAAAAAATCTCTCCAAAGAGAAGACTCAAATTGTCTACCCTGGTCGGTTGTAACAGAGAGCGGAACTCCGAACCGCGAAATCCAGTGAGCCATAAAAGCTTTGGCTATAGATTCCGCTGTAGCCACTGCTAGAGGAATGGCTTCGGGCCATCGGGTGAAACGATCGATACAAGTGAGGATGTACCGGTGACCGTCTGAAGGAGGAAGAGGACCGACGATGTCGATGTGAACTCTTTCGAAGCGTTCACCAGGCGGCAAGAAGGTGCCTAGAGGAGCCTTTGTGTGCCTCTGTACCTTGGAGCGCTGGCACGAAAGACATTCACGAGTCCACTTTTTCACGTCGGTATTAACGTTGGGCCACACAAAGCGTGCTGTAACAAGCTTTTGTGAAGCCACAATACCTGGGTGAGAAAGGGAATGAAGGTTGTGAAAGATGACCTTTCTAAAAGTAGGAGGAACGAAGGGGCGTGGATGTCCTGTCGACATGTCACACAGGAGCTTCTTCTCAATGCCGGGGAGGGTGATCCACTGCAGCTGGAGTGAAGAATCCTGGGGAAGAGCAGTGTCTTCCGACGCCTGGCACGTTGCCATGTCCTCATAATTGATGGAAGGTAGAGCAGACAGAGAGTTAACCTCGATGCGTGAGAGTGCATCAGCAGTTAAATTGTCCACTCCAGAGATGTGCCTTATATCGGTTGTGAATTGCGAAACAAACTCAAGATGACGAGCTTCTCTGGGCGAGTGCCTTTCATGCCGAGATGCCATCGCAACGTGATAGGCTTGTGATCCGTGAGGATGTGGAACTCGCGGCCTTCCAGAAAGTACTGGAAGTGACGGACCGTGAGGTAAATAGCAAGAAGCTCCCTGCCGAAAGCACTGTAACGTGTTTCAGCAGGCTGCAACTTACGTGAGAAAAAGGCGAGAGGTGCCCAAACATCATTCAGGCGTTGCTGCAGGACGCCTCCGACTGCGAAGTCGGACGCGTCTACCTGAACTCTGGTGGGTGCTGAGTCCTGTGGATGGACTAACAGAGTTGCGGATGCCAGAGCTTCCTTGGAGGAGTCAAAAGCGGTACGAGCTTCATCCGACCAGTCCACTTTGGTGGAGCTGCCTCTCTTCTTCGGGCGAAGGAGAGCGGTAAGGGGGCGGAGAAGTTCAGATGCTGATGGCAGGAAGCGATGGTAAAAGTTAACCATCCCGAGGTACTGGCGAAGTTGCTTTTGTGTTTCCGGAAGAGGAAAAGCACGGATGGCGTCCACACGGTCTTCAAGAGGACGTACACCCTCTGCGGAGACAGTGTGGCCGAGAAAGGTGAGCGAAGAAACACCCAGTACACACTTCGCTGGGTTAATGCGAATGCCACATTCGCTTAACCGGGCAAAAACCGCGCGAAGATGTTCCTGGTGTTCTTCAGGAGTGCGGCTCGCGATGAGAAGGTCATCGAGATATGCCCAAGCGAAAGGAAGACCTCGCAGGACAGTATCGATGAACCTTTGGAACGTCTGTGCCGCATTCCGGAGGCCGAAGGGCATCCTGAGGAACTCGAAGAGACCAAAGGGCGTAATGACAGCCGTCTTTGGGATGTCTTCAGGAGCTACAGGGATCTGGTGATAGGCCCTGACCAAATCAACCTTAGAGAAGATGGTTGCACCGTCCAAATGGCAAGTGAAGGACTGAATATGAGGAACCGGGTAACGATCGGGAGTAGTGCAAGCATTGAGGGCCCTGAAGTCACCACAGGGCCTCCAGTCACCTGTGTTTCCTTTAGGGACCATGTGAAGAGGAGAAGACCAGCTGCTCTTTGAAGGACGAACTATCCCCAACTCAAGCATATGCTCAAACTCAGCCTTAGCTGCCTTGAGCTTCTCCGGAGGAAGACGTCGAGCACGGGCGAAGGTGGGGGGACCCGTAGTTTCCACGTGATGGAGAACTGAATGCTGAGGAGGGGAGGTGGAAGAGCAGGGGCTGAGAAGGGAAGGAAACTCCTTCTGCAGGAGGGTAAACCATGGCGAAGTAGTGGTGGTCGGAGGCGCGACCGTGGAGATGTTTCCGAGCGCAGAAGGAGCAAGGGAACCTACCGAAACGATGGAGGTGGTGCCATCCACCAAGCGCTTGTTCCCAAGATCAACCAAGAGGTTGAAATGGGCGAGAAAGTCGGCTCCAAGGATGGGCTGTGTGACATCGGCGACGATGAACACCCAACGGAATTCTCTCCTGAGGGAGAGGTCCAGAGTGCACAACCGCTCTCCGTAAATGGCTATGGACGAGCCATTTGCCGCGTGAAGCTTGCGGTGTGGGAGAGGTGCAGCAGGGTCGTTTTGAGGATCTCTAGGTAGAAGAGATATCTCAGCGCCGGTGTCAACAAGATAGTGACGCCTGGTGGTGTGGTCAAACACCTTGAGAAGCGTAGGATAGTGTGAGGTAGGAGGGCCAGTATCCTTAACCGCTCCTGCTAAGGACTGGCCTATGTGTTTCCCTGGTAGGTACAGGGCGAAGCACACTTTCTGGCTTGATTGCCATAAGTGTGGTGATAGTAACAGTATCCGTTTGGATACTGCTCCCTACCTGAAGAAGAAGAACGAGAGCGGGAAGAACCTCTCCTGCGGGAGGAAGAACGGGAAGTACGAAGGCTTGCCTTGACATAAGAAGTCAGTTCCCGAACTTCCAATGTCAAAGCGGACAATCCTTGTTCAACTACAGAAATACGTTGCTCAAAGGAAGGCGAAGCATTGAAAATAGTCCCTGTAGGAGGGGGAAGAATTGTAGCAGCGGGGGAAGCGGGAAGGGGTGCGGGGGAAGGGGAAAGGGATGTAGAAGCAGAAACGGCGGAGATCTGCGGTGAGCGTAGCCGCAACATGCGGTCCGCTTTCTCCGCCACCTCTTGAAGAGGCAAAGCAGGGTCCAAAGAGACCAAAATCTCTTGGGCCCACAGGGGCATTTTTTGAAGAAAGAGGTGACGAACTAACGTCTCCTCTCTTGGGGTTGGGAGCTCCACCCAACAGAGCTAGCATGGAAACCAAGAGCTCTGTTGGTTTCCTATCTCCCAAGGACTCACGACCTAGTAGTTGCTCTAACCTGTCCTCCTGAGTGGCGGACAAGCGAGATAGGAGCAGCTCCTTAAGAGTAGTGTACGGGGTGGGGGAGGAAGAGAGTACCGTGAAGGCGTCGCGGACTCTCTTAAGGGTAGCGTTGGACAACGCTGCCATGAGGCGGCTATACCTCTCTCTCTCAGAGAGGTCTATGGGGAAGATAGCCTCCGCTTGGAGGAACCAGAGTTCTGGGTCGTCCTCGTAGAAGGGTTGCAAGCGGGGAGTATGGGGAGCTGGGTTTGCGTGAGTAGCTTGTTGAGCAAGGGAAGTGTAAGAAGACGAGGGTGCTGGGGTTGAGTGAGGTGCAAGGGAAGCATAGGACGGCAGAGGTTGCAAGGGTGGCGGAGGTTGAAGGGGTTGCATAGGTTGCAGGGGTGCTGAGGTTGGGTGGGGAGCAAGGTAAGCGTAGGACGGCAGGGGTTGCAGGGGCGGTGGGGCTGGGTGGGACGCAAGGGTTGCATGTGATGCAGGAGGTGTCTGCGGTGCTGGTGCTAGCGGTGCTGGTGCTGATGCTGGTGGTTGTGCTAGCGGTGCCTGTGTTGGTGTTAGTGCTTAGGTGTCTGTGTTGGTGCTAGTGCCGGTGCTGGTGCTAGCGGGGCCTGTGGTGGTTGTTGTGCAGGTGGTTGTGCAGGTGCGAGGGAAGCAGCGGGGGAAGTTGTGTTTTCCGACATGATGAGGTGTCGGACAAGTGGTGAAGAAGAAGGCGAAATATAAATAGGGTGCTAGTGAGCCAGCGGGTGATAGCACCAATTTACTTTATAAGATAATAAAAAAAAATTATATGTTTAATTATAATATAATATAAAAAATAATAATAGTATTAAAAAATATTAGAAATGATTAATAATAGAAGTTGTATTAATAATAATAATCAAATAATAAAAGATAATAATAATAATAATAATAATAATAATAATAATAATAATAATAATAATAATAATAATAATAATAATAATAATAATAATAATAATAATAATAATAATAATAATAATAATAATAATAATAATAATAATTAATTCAATAATAATAAAATTATGAAAATAATAATAAAATAATAATAATAATAATAATATAATAAAATATTTCTCAGCTTGCGTCTGTGCTTCCAAGTAAGGGTTTCAGTTCATATTTGAAGGTGTTTCTTTGTGCCACTCAGTGGCCACTGGTCACTCCAGGGGTCACCAAAATGTAAATTGCTTGATTGCGTTGCAATATTAACAAAAGAAATTTCTTTTGTCATCTATGAGAGTAGTTGTAGGTGAAAGAAGCCACTTCCAAAAAATAAATTTATTCGAGACAACAAAATTGGTACTTGAAGATACAAATGAAAAGTACCACCGAAACCCAAGCTTGAGAACACTTAAAATAATTGCATGTGTTTACAAAAGATATTTAACGCTCCAACCATGTAAATGCCACCTCCTTAAAACAGCCAAAAAGCGAGTTAGGTCTTTTTTAATAAACGTATTTCGTTCAAACGATCGGCCAAGTTGCTAGTATGCCAGTCTGCGGGTGGTTGCCAGACTGTTGGAATTTTGTGGCAATGTTGTGATCTGGCAACAATATATATATATATATATATATATATATATATATATATATCATCTAACTATATTTCTCAGCACTCGGTGTCTATATATATATATATATATATATATATATAATATATATATATATATATATATATATATAATATATATATATATATATATATATATATATATAAATTAAATATATATATATATATATAATATATTATATATATATAGTATTATATATATATATAATATATATATATTATATATTATATATATATAGTATATATATATATATATCTATATATATTATATATTATATATTATATATATATATATATATATATATATATAATATATATTATATATATATATATATATATATATATATATATATATATATATATATATTTAGCGTGGTGGTTTGTTTGGAGTTAGTGGTCAAACCAAAGGTCGAGTTAAAGACTTGATTACAGTTGAATTTGTATTTTTAGAAGAAAATAACACGAGACCCCAGTAACCTCGGGAATTAAACAAACATCGGACCAGCATAACTCATATGACTAAGAAATAAAAATAATATAACCTAAATTTAACATAAAATATAATTAAAATAATTATTTTACATTAAATTTAGTATATTAAAAATGAATAAATTTTTGGGCCTATTAGATGGCCTACTTTGTTGGCCCTATATAAAATTATATGAAATAAAAATAAATAAATAATTTAACATAAAATATAAATAAATAAATTAAATAGATTAAATTTTTATATAATAAAAAGGGAATAAAAATTATGGCCTATTAGATGGCCTACTTGTTGGCCTACATAAAAAAATAATAAGTAATTAGTGGCCAAACGGAAATCGGGCGTAGGTTCCCCATGAAAGTGGCTTACTTTAGATAATAGGCCCTTAGTATCTGCTAATCTAAGGGTGCTACCATGAGGATAAGCTAGCTAAGCAGTAATTATAAATAAAAATATATAAAGAAATACGTTATAATAACGCCACTTCACAGGGTACCAATATTTACCACTATTATTTATTAATAAATATAATTGCACTGTCTATTTCACTCACCATGGCATAAATAGGAATATCACATGCTTTAATAAGCTTCAAGCCTTCATAATATAGTAAATATCCATAATTCTTGTGAGTAATTATAAAGCGTCGATGTAAGGCGAAAATGGCGGCAAGATAAGATGCTAGAGGCATGTCAGTAGTATCAAAGATGAGGACGCACGACAGTCGTATTCATAATTTTTAAATTTGCCATAGTGAGAAAATAGAGTTCGTTAATAAACTCCGCTTTTGCATTTGCGTGCTATGTTGGTAAGATTGACCTGACCTCAATTACCACAGATACTCCTGCAGTGCTGAAGGCACGAACCTTAATCCAAATAGCGCGGCCGGCCATCGAATGTGCCTACCCCTGCTTGATAATTCTAGTGTAGGAGCGTGGGATGGAGTCTGGACAGGATCCCAGATTGTAGCGGGTGATCGGTGTTGAGTCGGAACAATCTGCGTGTGTCGTTAAGAGTAGCCCGAGGATGGGGAGCTGGAGTTGAAGAATCCTGAGCCGGAGGTGGAGGGAGGCAAGGATGACAATGACCGTGCGGGTGGAGTCTGAGCCGGTCGTGATTTGGTGCTGTTGGCTGAGGAGAAGGAGGAGGAGGAGGATTAAGGAAAGGATCAGGAAAATGGAGAGGTGGAGGAGGAGGAGGAGAAGGAGGAGAAAAGGGATGCAGGAGGAGAGATAGGAACGTTAAAAGAACGAGCTGAAGGAGGAGAAATTGAAACAAAAGGTAAAGCGTCAGGGTCGAGAACAGGAAGAGGATTCGCCTCGAAGAAAGCAGGCTTAAGGCGATCGATCGAAACGACCTCGGTGCGTGTGGGACGCTGGATCGTGAAGAATTTCTCCTTCATAAGTATCACAGGAAAAGGTCCGTCGTACTTAGGTTAGAGAGCGGTGCGGTGGGAGTCATGTCGAACGAAGACATGAGTGCAGGAGGAAAGGTCCTTAGGGATATAGGAATGCACCTTGTGTGGACGAGAAGGAGTTGGTCTCCACGACGAAGCACAGCGCCTCAAGCGGGTAAGATAAGCAAGCGGGTCGGCTGTAGAAGGTGGAGAAGACTGAGAGAAGAAGTCACCTGGAAGACGAAGAGGAGAACCATACATAAAAATCAGCAGCCGAACAGTGCAGATCCTCTTTAACAGCCGAACGAATGCCAAAGCATTACGAAAGGAAGAGCGTCAGTCCAATTTTTCGGATTGGCCTGAGCTAGAAGAGAAGACCTTTAGCGACGGTGGAAACGTGTCAATAAGTGGTCGTTTCGCTTTGGATTGAAAGAAGTCCTATGTGAATCTTCTCTGTAACAAGAAGATTCATCAAATCTCTCCATAAGAAGGATTCAAAAGGTCTACCTTGGTCCTTTGTGACAGAAAGCGGCACACCAAAGCGCGAAATCCAATGAGCCAAGAAAGCTTTAGCTATGGATTCCGCGTTGGCGACAGAGAGAGGGATAGCCTCGGTCCATCGTGTGAACCGATCTATACACGTAAGAATGTATTTCTTACCGCGGGAGGAAGGCAGAGGTCCAACAATGTCGATGTGGACACTTTCAAAGCGAGCACCAGGGGGTAAGAAAGTGCCTAGCGGGGATTTGGTGTGACGGTGGACCTTAGAACGCTGGCAGGGAAGGCAAGTGCGACACCAAGTTGCTACGTCGCGGCATTCGGATCAGGCCACACAAATCGGGCAGCAACCAGTTTGCGTGAAGCCTCAATGCCAGGGTGGGAGAGCGAGTGAAGATTGAGGAAAACAGCCTTACGGAACGATGCAGGTACGAAAGGACGAGGAGATATCCTTGAGAGACATCGCACAGAAGTTTCTTCTCTATCCCAGGGAGTTGGAGCCACTCCAGCTTGAGAGAAGAGTCTTGTGGAAGTGCAGGATCCTCAGTAGTCTGGCACGTTGCCATAGCGTCGTAGTCGATGTTGGGCAAGGCTGAAATCGCGTCGATTTAAATGCGGGAGAGAGCGTCAGCAGTGAAGTTGTCGACATCTGAAATATGTCTGACATCAGTAGTGAACTGTGAGACATACTCAAGGTGACGAGCTTCTCGATGAGAGTGCCGTTCGTTTCTGGAGACCATAGCGAAGGTAAGTGGTTTGTGATCAGTGAGTATGTGGAACTCACGACCCTCCAGAAAGTAGCGGAAATGACGAACGGCGAGATACATTCGCAAGTAAACTCCCTCCAAAAGCACTTAGAGAGTCTCAGGAGGTTGCCAACTTAATAGAGAAAAAAGGCGAGGGGAGACCACACTCCATTCAGGTGCTGCTGGAGAACACCTCCCACAGCAAAATCGGACGCATCTACCTGAACTCTGGTCGGAGCTGAGTCCTGAGGGTGGACTAAGAGAGTAGCAGAAGCGAGTGCTTCTTTGGAAGCTTCAAAAGCAGCCGTAGCTTCGTCAGACCAGTCCACTTTTGTAGAACTGCCTCGGTGCTTGGGGCGGATGAGAGCTGTGAGGGGTCGAAGAATATCAGCGCCCGATTTGAGAAAACGATGATAGAAGTTAAGCATTCCGAGGTACTGACGAAGCTGCTTCTGAGAGACAGGCCTAGGGAAGGTGCGAATGGCCTCCACGCGCTCTGCAAGAGGGCAAATGCCATCCGCTGAAACAGTGTGTCCTAGAAAGGTAAGAGAAGGGACACCAAAACACACTTTGCCGGGTTGAGACGCATGCCACATTCGTCCAACCTCTGGCAAAAACTGCACGTAGATGTTGCTCATGCTCGGCAGGAGAAGAGGAAGCTATGAAGAGGTCATCCAGATAAGCAAAGGCGAAGGGGAGACCTCTAAGAACGTCATCGATGAAGCGTTGAAAAGTCTGAGCTGCACCCCTCAAACCGAACGGCATTCTGGTATACTCAAAGAGGCCAAAAGGGGTGATGATGGCCGTCTTCGGTATGTCCTCTAGTGCGACTGGGATCTGGTGGTAAGCCCTCACAAGATCCAATTTACTAAAAATGGATTTACCAGCCAGATTAGAGGTGAAAGACTGGATGTGAGGGACCGGGTAGCGGTCTGGTATCGTACAAGCGTTCAAAGCCCTAAAATCTCCCACAGGCCTCCAATCAGAAGCACCTTTAGGGACCATATGGAGGGGGGAGGACCATGAACTTTTGGAAGGGCGGACGATACCAAGTTCGAGCATGTGCTCAAACTCCGCCTTGGCTGCCTTGAGCTTGTCAGGAGGCAGACGCCGAGCACGAGCGAAAGTGGGAGAGCCAGTAGTCTCTATATGATGGCGCACAGAATGTTGAACAGGAGAAGAAGAAGAACAAGGGTTCAACAGCGCCGGAAAATCCTTCTGCAGGATGGTGAAAAAGGGAGAGGTACCAGAAGAAGGAGCAACCGCAGAGATGCCTTTAAGAGCAGAAGAAACTACGGTACCTGCAGAAGACAGAGACGTACAACCGTCAACCAATCTCCTGTTTCTTAGATCGACCATAAGGTCGAAATGTGACAGAAAATCAGCTCCCAAAATGGGTTGGGTAACGTCAGCAACCACAAGAATACCCAGGGGAATTGACGGCGGAGGGAAAGATCTAAGGTGCACAAGCGCTCACCATAGACAGGGATGGTACTACCATTTGCTGCATAAAGAACCCGGTAGGAAGAGGGACAGCGGAACTTTTGGGGCGTAGTATCTCGAGGAAGAAGGCGAAAACGACGCCCACCGGTGTCGATCAGAAAGAACAGGTTTGTAGACCTGTCGAAAAGGCGCAGGACATCCTGAGACGAAGAAGGCGGAGAGGAAGAACAAACAGAGGGGTGGCCAGCTGTATCCACCGCCTTTATGAACCGCTGGCTAGAGGGTTTCCCGAAAAAGTACAGGGTTGGTTGCACTTTTTCGCTTTCAGGCCATACCGATGGTGATAAAAACAATATCCGTTAGGGTATTGCGTCGGGCCTGGTGTTGGAGAACGGTCAGAGAAACGACGACCTGAAGAGGAGCGGTTGTGGGAACGAGAGTCCCTTGGAGACCGCAGCATGGCGGAGATGGACATCAGCTCCGCCTTGATGTCTGCCATGCCATGTTCCAAAGTAGAAAGACGAGCCTCTATACCCGAAAATCGGGATGAACAGGGGTCGTGAGAGGTGCTGGAGATGGACCAGGGGTACGAGGGATGGGGCTGGTACACCGGGTAAGAAGAAGAAGCAGCGGAAGAAGGAACCGAAGAAACCGCAGGTGTGGGGGAAGAAAAAGTATAAGGAGAAGAAAGCGAAGAAGACAGGGGAGGCAAAGAGGTAGTAGGAAGAGGAAATGCCTGAGCTGCAGAAGAAGAGGAGACAGTCACAGGGGCAGAAATAGCAGAAATAGCGGGGGCATTGGAGTTGAAACGGCGCAGGAGACCATCTGCCCTCTCTGCTACTTCCTGGAGAGAAAGCTTCGGGTCCATAGACGCCAGAAAATATTGGACGTCATGAGGCAGTTTTTGTACAAAAAGAGTGCGAATGAAACCTGATTCCTGGAGGGTGGGAGGACCACTTAATAAGGACAACATCTGCACCAGGAGATCAGAAGGCTTCTGATCTCCTAGCGAGGTGCCACGTAGCAACTCCTCATACTTTGCTTCCTGAGTAGGAGCCATGCGAGAGACCAAAAGATCTCGAAGAGCAGTGTAGGGAGTGTCAGAGGAAGATAAGGTAGGAATGGAGTCTCTGATACGGAGCGAGACATCTTCGGGCAAGAAAGACAGAACAATACCGTATCTTGTCTGTTCATCTCCGATGGTGCGCAAAATACCGTCAACGATAGAGAACCATAGCTCAGGGTGGTGCGAATAGAAGGGCGGAAGACGAACATGCGTGTGAGTAGGGGAAGGAGTGGAATTCGTCTCAACCATGACGAGGGCAGGAGAATGAAGCAAGAGAAAAGAAATTGTGAAGAGAGGAGAAGGTAAGAATTAGGAGAGGGAAGAATGAAGGAAGAAAGCAAAGCCACAGCACAAATACAAAAAAAAAAAATTAACTAATAAATGATGAAAATCAATATTGGCAGTGCAAAAATATGATAAAAAAAATTAACTATTTTGTTCCTGGTATAAATATAGTAAAAAAAACTCAATAACTTTTTTGTTCCCGGTGAGATGATAATTCTATTTCCGTCTTGAGAAAAAAAAAAAAACTGTGCTGTTTCCGGTGTATGCTACCTATGTATATATATATATTAAAAAAAACTGAAAATTATATAAAATTAGTTATATATAAATATAATATTTCAAATAATAAAAATAAAATGATGAAAAGAAGTAATAATAATAATAATAATAATAATAATAATAATAATAATAATAATAATAATAATAATAATAATAATAATAATAATAATAATAATAATAATAATAATAATAATGAAAATTAAGCCCTGATTATCAGCAACAGGACGGTTTTCCTTTGTTTGGCCTATGGATGGGGTCCACTGTGAGCTTGATAGTTGCGATGAAATGGGATAGGCTGGGTGTTGGGAGCCTACTTCTTCGGGTAGGCTTCAAAATCACTCCTTTGGTCACCACTCTTTAGCGTGGTGGTTGGTTTGTTTGGAGTTAGTGGTCAAACCAAAGGTCGAGTTAAAGACTTGATTACAGTTAATTTTATTTTAAAGAAAAATGAACACGGGACCCCAGTAACCTGGAATTAAACAAAAAATAGAAAATTAATACTAAGAAATAAAAATAATATAACTAAATTTAACATAAAATATGAATAAATAATTTATTTTACATTAAATTAGTATAATAAAACATGAATAAAATTTTTGGGCCTATTAGATGGCCTACTTGTTGGCCTATATAAAAATTATTATGAAAAAAAAATAATATTAAATAAATTTAACATAAAATATAATAAATAATTACTACAATTAATTTTATATAATAAAAAGAATAAAAATTATGAAATATTAATGGCTACTTGTTGGCCTACATAAAAATCGAAAGATATTAGTGGCCAAACGGAAAAATCGGCCGTAGGTTCCCCATGAAAGTGACTACTTTAGATAATAGGCCCTTAGTATACTGCTAATCTAAGGGTGCTACCATGAGGATAAGCTAGCTAAGCTTAATTATAAATAAAAATATAAAAGAAAAGAAAAAAAAAAAATAGTATATTAATTAACGCCACTTCACAGGGTACCAATATTTACCACTATTATTTATTAATAAATAATAATTGCACTGTCTATTTCACTCACCTGGCATTAAATAGGAATATCACAGCTTTAATAAGCTTCAAGCCTTCATAATATAGTAAATATCCATAATTCTTGTGAGTAATTATAAAGCGTCGATGTAAGGCGAAAATGGCGGCAAGATAAGATGCTAGAGGCATGTCAGTAGTATCAAAGATGAGGACGCACGACAGTCGTATTCATAATTTTTAAATTTGCCATAGTGAGAAAAAGAGTTCGTTAATAAACTCCGCTATTGCATTTGCGTGCTATGTTGGTAAGATTGACCTGACCTCAATTACCACAATATATATATATATATATACAATTTATGCATTTATTTTTGTTATTTATGTTACCGGTTAGTAGACTAAAATTGTTTTTTCAATTTAATTTCCGTTGACGAAAAGGTTGACAAATCCCTACTGCTAAATTTTACCAATACTTTTACTTTTTATAGGTTCCATTAGAGGAGAGGGAATATTTGAAAGACCAGAGATCAAAAATAGGACCAAAGGGATGTTTCCAGCTGGGAGCTGTTGATAAAGGTCATGTTTTAAAAGAACGAAGGGCTGCAGCTTTAAGAGGAAGAATAGAAGTGCAGATTCAAAAGAAGAGGGATGTTGATTTGTGCACTACTGCATCAACGTCTTCACAGGAATTATTTTCGGCAACTGCAGGTGAAGATTCTAGAGAGGTAATGATTGTAAAGGTTTTCCCTTATGATATATCATTTTAAAATTTGTAAATGTATACTTGTGCTTAAATGCTTATAGTTATTATAACGAGATCCTTAATAATAATTTTGATAATACTATAACCTGACCTGTTTGTATCTTTATATAACAGTTTATTATAACACTAATATTAATTCGCTTTTGTACTAATATTTTAGTCAAGTGATGATAAATCCGAAGACTTTCGACCAAGTACATTACGAGATGAAGGTTACAGCTTTCTGAAAACGCCAAGGTATGCCATGGAATTGATCAGAGGTGACGTTTCTTCAAATCTAGGGGCAAGCCTTGCCAATGCACTCCTGTTGGATTTAAAGGCTATGAACCTGTTAGGGCCTAGTGTGGATGTGAATCACATAATGATCGATAAATCAAAGTTGGACAGAGAAAAAGATAGGATGAGAGTAAGAAGTAATGAAATACTCTGTGATGGTGTAGAAAAATTACTCTGTATTGGGGTTGACGGAAAAGTTGACAAGGGCACCTTGGTGTACAAAGAAATTGAAAATGAATATGGGGAGAAAAAGTTGAGGAAAGAAAAGACACAAGAGCACCATTTGACTTTTACAAACGAAGAAGCATCTGAAGGTGGAACTTATCTTACTCATAGAGTCATCCCAGTTAAAGATGCGACAGGTGCTGTTCTGGCCGAAGAAGTTGCTAGTGTATTGAAGGAGTTTAATAGCCTTGATACAGTTAAAGCTGTTCTCCTTGACAACACGAACACTAACACTGGCTGTGAAGGGGGTCTTGTATTACTTCTGAAAAAAAATTAATCGGAAAGTGCACACGATTGGCTGTTCACTTCATCAAAATGAGCTACCTTTTAGAGCTGTTTTTAAACATCTTGATGGTTGTACCAAAGCTCCTACTGCCTTCAGTGGTCCTATAGGTAAACTCTGTGAACGGAACTACCATGAACAGCCGCAAGTGGAATTTACCAAGTTAAGCGGGCCTCTAGATGAGAAGAATTTTTCTCAAGAAATACTGAAAGATCTTAGTTGCGATCAACGTCTTCTTTTAGAGTATGTATTTGGAATTTCTAAAGGCAAGATAAATTCAAGATTTGCTTCCTGGAAAATTGGACCCTTAAATCATGCCAGATGGTTGACTTTGGCAATTAGACTAATGTGTCTATGGACAAGAGGTGCTTTTCCTCCAGAACTGCATAACAAGCTTTACCAGATCATTAAATACATTGTTGAAGTGTATGCAGTTAGTTGGTTTGAAATAAAAAGAAACAACAAGTTTCATAATCAGCAGCTATATATCTTCAACATGATCCAGAGGATCAAACAGCAGTCTGAAGAAGTTCAATACGTTGCCTTGAACAACCTAAAGTACAACGCTTTTGTCTTACTACCTGAGAATATTCTGTATTCGATGATGAAATCGGAAGATGTCAATGTCAGGAAAATTGCATTGGAAAAATTATATCTATTAGGTAAGATTTTATATACATTCTAATGTTAGGAATATGTGCTTGTTTTTTACATTTCTTAAAATATTTAAAAAATTTCTTTTAATTATTTATTGATTACTAAACACTAATAAAACAACTATATTTCAATCAGAATTGGAAAGCCCGCTACAAAGAGACTTAAGAGTATCCCAATCATCAACATTGATGCTCAACACTGGTCAGAATTAATCAACTTATCTGAAAACACAATATGTGAGCCTGCTCTCACAGAACACTTTCCTACCCAAGTGCTTCAAGAAGCATTGCTGAATGGAGAAACGCTGGAGCTGCCGGATCTACCTTCACATTCGCAGGGTGTTGAAAGGGCCGTAAAACTGGTGTCTGAAGCTTCTCACACAGTTTATGGACTAGAGTCAAGGCACAAACATATTTTAGCCAAGACTCTTAGCCGTAAAATGAGGCCTTCCTTTATCTCTAAGGGATATTACCAGGAAAATTATGACTGTCTTGATATCTAAAATATATTATTACATTACTGAGAAAGTGTATTTCACTTGCCGTCAATAAAATTTAACACCTTTTATAATTTCATTTATAAAAAAAAGTATCCAAATATAAGAAAATCACGTTCAAATTCATTTTTTCCGAAAAAATTGAGAAATGCTAGAGTTATGAAATTTCTTGTCGACACTTATTATATGATGCAGAAAACTATCTCCATTTGTCAAAACATGATTATCTAAAAAAAAAAAATGAGGTAAAATCGACCTACCCTAATATATATATAATAGTTATATATATATATAATATAGTATATATATATATATATATATATATATATATACTATATATTATATTTATATATATACAAATAGTATATATATATATATATATAATATATATATATATATATATATATATATATATATATATATATATATATATATTATATATATATATATAAATATATATATTAGTGATGCGGCACCCATCCGCATCCGCACATTATTAAAGATCCGCATCCGCGCTTTGCCCTGCGGATGTTGCGCGGATGTTTATTGTTCGAAGATTTGATAAAAAAAATTATAATAAAAATACTTAAGATGAATCTGAAAACGGCTTGATATTCCATATCTTAATGTTATCAAAAATATTCGAACTCGCTGGAATAGGACACTTCATATGATTTAAAGAAGTATTGCTCAAAGAACTTCTTGCTTCGTACGCCAGTTCGTATTCCAAAGTTAGTATTCTTATTAATGTGGAAAATGATATCACATCACACTGCATTAAGCTATTGAAACCATTTGAAGAAACTAACAAAAAAAATCAGCGCCTCTACCGTTCTGTTTTCCGATGTAATTACCATTAATCTCAACGCTAATGAAGCATTTTGAACCATCTTCAAATGGAAAATGATGACGGTTTTAAAAAGAATAAAGATGTAATTAGACTAGAGCTAGAAAAATGCTTTTTTTCTGTGGAAATTAATGACCTTCATAGTTCATACTATTGCAACTTACTTAGATCCCCGTTAAAAAGGCAAGTTTTTTGTAGCAATATTAGAACAAGTTAAATCGGTTACCTTTGTGTTGCAGTTGAAAAACTTCGAAATCCTAAACAGCTTCTATTAATTCGCCACGCCATTAAAAGCGGAAAAACTAAATCTACAGAACCAACACCTTCTACAAGTAAATCAATAACAGATTCACTGGAAGAATTTCTACAGTGCAGTAGTGATTAAGAAATACCACAGACATTACCAAAAAAATGTAGGCAAATGAATTGAAAAACTGATACCAGAAAAACGATTAGGATTCCAAATGATGATCCAATCAGTTGGTGGAAAGTTAGGGGCAAAATGTTTACCCACGCTGAGTAAACTTGCATAAGAAAATACTTGGCCTGTCTTCCAACTTATGTTCTAAGTTTCGAGAGTATTTTAGCATGCTGGGCTCTCACAGAAAAAAATTGATGTTTCTCAAGCCCAACCTTCCTATATTTGAATTTCAATTACTAGTGCAAAAAAGTATATTAATCCATTGTAAAATCTCTTTCATTAAGGGCGGAAGATTGGGGGCATGCTGCGGACTCTTCAGCAGAAAAATTAAGTTTCTCAAGCCCAACCTCCTATATTGATTTCAATACTAGTGCAAAGTATATAATCCATTGTAAAAATCTCTTATCATAAGTGGTGAAGGTGGGGTTGCTCTTGAGTGAGTCCCAGTCCCGTTACCCTTGGTAACAATATATATTATTAGATTGTGGTCTAAATCTCGATATATATATATATATATATATATATATATATATATATATAATATATATATATATATATATATATATATATATTATATAAATATATATATATATATATATATATATATAATAATATATATATAATATAATATATAATCTCTCTCTTC
>JABUQX010047629.1:25000-36862 GCA_015478945.1 Trachelipus rathkii | reverse complement strand
GAAGCAGGGATGGAGATGAACGTACAGAAGACAGAGATATTAACAATAACGGAGGAAATGAGAAGGGATGAGGATGTGGTGAGAGAGGAGGTGAAGGCGGTTAATACCTGCAATTATCCAGGAGGATGTTTTAAGCAGAAGGGAGAAGGAGGAGAGATACGAAGAATGGGAAAAGTAATATGGAATAGTTATGAAAGCGTATACCCCATGTTGAAAGATAAAAAACATCGGAAATTAGAGGTTAAAAAACGATTTTTAACAGTATTACTGACTTGCCGTACGCTGCTGTACGGAGCGGAAACATGGACAACAACGAGAGAGAGAGAGGAGTAGAATACAAGCGGCGGAGATGAGTGTATTAAGAAACTATGATCGGAAAGAGTAGGAGAGACAGAATAAGAAATGAAGTAATAGAAAGAATAGGATAAGAGATGATACTGAAGATGGATGTGGGAGATTGAGATGGGGACATCTGGGAGAGGATGGGGCAGGACAGAATGCCAAAAAGAAGATGGAAATGGATACCAGAGGGCAGAAAACCAAGGGGAAGACCGAAGAAAAAGATGGGCGGATCAGTGGAGGATCTCTGGAAAAATGTCAGCTACCAAAAATTGAAGTGCTAAGAGAATAGGAATATTGCAGCAGAGAGGATGTCTGGGAAAGACGGCGTGCGCGGCTGACAGATGAAGAATCCTTCCTGGGAGAGGAAAAAGGAAAAGATTTATGTAATATATATGATATATAAATATATATAATGATATATATATATATATATATATATATATATATAATATATATATAATAATATATATATAATATATATAATATATTATATAATATATATATATATATATTGTTCATTTCCTGAATAAATTGACCCTCCAGGCAACATCTTACTGATCACCATTTATCCACATATCATATCACTACTTAACGTCTCTCACCCTTCTCTAGATAACATCTTAGCACGACATTCCGTACTACTTATATCCCTGATGTGCGGGGAGAAAGAATGCCCACATCGTATTCCTGCGTGTCGGTAGAAGGCGACTAAGGAAGGTGTAGATTGGGTGGCTGCCACTTACCACTACCTCTTGCTAGGAATTGCTAATGCATGCCTCGGAGAAGGTCGTGATCGCCGTTAACGCCTTCTATCTTCGGCGAAATTGTATGAATCGTATGGACAAATGGGGCAGAGGGATAAATGTTGAGGAGAAGAGGACAGAGAGGTGATGGATGTAGTTAGAAAAGGCAAATTGATTTGCTCGCTTGTGACTGAAACAAAGATGAAAGGAAACATTGAAAAGAGTGGTGTGGTGTGGAAATATGTGTGTGCTGGTTTTGAAAGGAATGAGAGGGGGAGAGAAGAGTTGCGAAAATTTTGATAAGTGACTTGTAGACAAGAGCTATGTGGACTTTTGGTGTGTGTGAGCATACCGAAATTCTTAATTGTTAAATTTAAGTTTAAAATGTCAAGGTATGTTAGTTGTGACGTATGATCCATCTGAGGGGGTAATGTGAAGAGAGTGCGATTTCTGGGATAATCTGAATTGGTGTTTTGGATGGGTGAGTAGGAGCTTCAGATTGATTGTGTTGTGGGACCTAAATGGTTGGATAGGTGACAGAAAAGAGATTGTTATAACATAGTTATTGGGTGTCGGGGAAAAGATGAGAATGAGTAGGAAATGATTGAATTTTGTGAGAGAGAGGTAGTGATGGTAAGTAAAATTTCTTTAAACACAAGAGTATCATAAGTATACTAGAGTGTGTAGGTAGAGAATGGTATCGAAGTGAAAAGTATGATTGATTTTTGTGTTGTGAAGGAAGGAGAGTTGAAATATGGTTGGATGTTAAAATCAGTTGAGGGAATTAGGAATGGGACGAAAAGTTCAAAATGAACGAAAATCTAAACGTAAGATAATGAGACAGGAATGGAAAAGAAATGATACGGAAAGGAAAGACGAGAAATAATGTTGAGAAGCTAAGTGAACAACAGAAATAGGATAAGTTTAAAAATCAGTGTGAATGTGAACAATTGAAATGAACAAATCTGGCGAGCCAAATGAAAGGAAGCCAGTTGTTAGCAGTGCAAAGGAAGTATGTGGGTGTGCTTAAAAATAAGGAAAACTAAGAATGTTAAGTGAGTGGTTTGGAATGAAGAAGTGAGGTGCAACGGGTTAAAAGTGTAAAAAAGCAGCTGCTTGAATGTACTAAAAAGCCAATAATGAGGTTTCAAGTAGGAAAGATGTTTAGAATTATATCAGGAGGATAAAAAGAAAGTCAAAAGGTGAACCGGTAGGAGGAAAGAAGACGTAAATGGGACCAGTTTTGAACTAGATAGAACATGGGATTACAATGGGAATAGGAAGCTCCCTTCTGGAAGAAACTGCGAAAGGTTAAGAATGAGGAATAAAAGGGAACCTGCGTCAGAATAAATGAATAGGATGGTCTTTTCTGTAACTGGATGAAAGTGGAGTGAGGGAAGAGTGCTGGCAAAGAACCACTTTCCGAAAATCTGTATAATATTTAACACAGTAATGAAGAGTGATAGTGAATGTGTGTGCGTTTGATGATGGGTGCAAGAAGGAATAGGCGTTTTGGGATATTGTATTAGCAAAGAAAGAGGTAACGGGTAGATAAGAAAGTTGAAGAATGCCTTATATCTACAGGTAGAGGTTGAAATCTGCTGGTGAAATTAATCAAGAACGGAAAGCGAGAATGGTGATTGATTGGATTTGGAATTGTGTAACAAAGCGTTTCATCGGAGAGCTCATACTTCCGAGGGATTGAGGGAGAGAAGGTAATAGTACCCTATATAAGGGTAAGGGAAATTAAGGAACTGTAGGAATGATAGGGGAATTAGTTTATTTGAGTGTTGTAGGAAGATTATGCTGGTATTTTAGTCGAAAGAGGGCGTCGAGTGAGCTGAAGGACTGGTTGTCAAAGAACAAGCTGCGTTAAAGTGGTAGAGATTGTGCGATCAAATCTTACATTGAAACAAATGACAGAGAAAATCAGGAGAAGAGAATAAGTTGCTTTAGTTTTATATACTGAAAAGTCCTTAGCAATCTTAAAAAGTTCATCAACTTTATCTGAGAATTAGAGAAGTCACTTGTAGTGGTGAATATTGAAATTGCCAAGAATGATGATTGCAGAAAAAAAGAGAAGACGAGAAAATCTGCTATACTTATGCTTAAAGATAACACTTGAGCCATAAAGTAGAATATTCGGAAAACTCTAATCAAAGACACTGGGAACAAACATTATTGCACCAACATTTGCACAACTGCCTTGGCTGAAAATTGAGGGAAGAAAAATAGTCAACAGAGCAGAACCTGAAGTCAGAACGCTCAAAAAGCCTAAATTTCGGTAAGAATAAGAGATGAGGTTTAGGGAAGGAGAGGTGATGTTCAACAATATGAAAATATTAATAAAGACTGTGAATGTTGAAGAACTTATTGTAGAATGAAAACCATACACAAAATGTGGATAATTCCATGGAAGCATAAACCCCATCATAAGGAGGCTGTTAACTTCCTTTAATCGTCATGATGGTAGGTGGATAAGTGGTTATTTTTGGAAAGCTTTCATCGAGACTTGAATCCGTAGGCTGCCATTTATTACCATTTTTTATTTTCTTTTTAAGAGATGAAGTGTTGTCTGTAAATTGTATTTTAATGGATGTGTGATAATAGGAGTACTTACTCAATGTAAGAAGAATGTGGATATTAGCACAAAAAGAAGAACCATTGGGCAACTGGAGTTCCATGGGATGTACTCAAAGACTCCATATATGGCCAATTGTGCGTAATCTCATCGCTTCAGGAGCGATACTTCTTCCCTTTGATATATATATATATATATATATATATATATATATATATATATATATATTATATATATACCTATAATAATATATATATTACTATATATTCATATTAATATATATATATATAATATATATATATATATAATATATATATATATATATATATATATAGTATATATATATATATAATATATATAGTGAGTTCCAGCAGATGTCATTTTTTTCGCATCCGTGGATGCGATGCGCGATGTTTTTTGATTTTAATATCCGCAGGATGCGGATGGATGCGGATGTATTGAGTATATTATATATATATATATATATATATATATATTATATATATATAATATAGATATATATTATATATATTATATAATTATAATATATATATATATATAAATATATATATATATATATATATATAATATATATAATATAGGCTATATATTATATATATATATATATATATATATTATATATATATATATATATATATATATTATAATATATATATATATAATTATAATATATATAATTATATATATAAATATTATATATATATATATATATATATATATATATTTGATATATATAATTAGTATATATAATATATATTAATATATATATATAATTATATATTATATATATTTCGATTTTAGCCACAATAGGTAATATAATTGTGTACCAGGGTACGGGACTGGGATCCAACTCAATTGCACCCTACCAACCCTTTCCCAACAAAATAGTGATGAAAGAGATTTACAAAAGATTATTATTACTTTTTGCACTAGTATTGAATTCAAATATAGGAAGGTTGGGCTTGAGAAACATAAATTTTTCTTCTGAGAGTCTATTTCTCTTTTCACCCACGCAACTTGGAACCTAAGTTGGGAGGGACAGGCCAAGTATTTCCTTGCAAAATTACTCAAGCGTCGGTAAACGTTTTGCTTAACTTTCCTCCAACTTATTGGATCATCATTTCGAATCCAATCGTTTTATCTTGGTGATAGTCTCATCATTTCCCTACATTTTTGTAATGCGTGTGTTTCTTCATACTAATGGACTGTAGAAATTCTTCCAGTGAACCTGTTATTGATTACTTGTTTAGAATGTGTTGGTTCGTTTTTTTTTTGTTTTTTTTTTTACATAGTTTGGAAATATGTAACCTAAGTGTTGGTTCTGTATAATTCGTTTTTTTCTTTTAATGTTGGTGGCGATAATAGACTTTCGCGATTGTAAGTTTTTAAACTCGATCCATATTGGATAAGGTATAAATAGTTTACAAAAAAACTTGGCCTTAAAAAATCGGTGATACAAAGTAAGTTGCAAATAGTACGAAGATCATTACTTTTCACAGAGCCATATAGCTTTTCTTATGCTGCTACGTTCCTAACTTACATCCCTTTCATTCTTTTTAAAACCGTCATCATTTTCATCATTTGATAATGGTTCAAAATGCTTCCTTATGTTGAGATTAATGGTGATTACTTACATCTGGTCTTGTAATTGTGTATAGGCTGATTATTTTTGTAGTTTTCTTAAAAGGGTTTTCAAATAGCTTAATTTGCAGTGTGGATAATTTTGATGTCTATTTTCCACATTAATTAAAGATATGTTTAATCTTTGGAAACGAACTGGCCGTACGTAGCAAGAGTTCTTTTGGCAATTACTTCTTTCTCCATCATATATAAGTTGTAGCTATTCCAGCGAGTTGGAATGTCTTTAATCATATAAGATATGGAATATCAAGCAGTTTTTGAAATTGCCTCAACTCATTTTCATTTATTTTTATTTTTCATGATTCATCTTAAGTATCTTTCATTATAAATCTCCTCTATATCAAATCTCGGTAAATAGAATCGCGCAACATCCGCAGGGCAAAAAGCCGGGATTGCGCGTGTATGCGGATTTCTTAATAATTTGTTTTACGGATTGTTACCTGAATCACTAATAAATATATACATAATATATATATATATATATTATATATATATATAATATATATAATATTATATATATAATATGTTGGTGCGGTGTGCGGTGCGTGTGTGCGCAAAGTTTGGTGCGGTGCGGTCGCTGTGAGTCGCTCTCGGTGCGGTCGGTGCGCAACTGCAAAAAGAGCCGTGTCGGTGTGGTGCGGTCGATGCGTAGGATGATGGGGTGCCGTTGCGCTGGTGCACGACCTCCGTGCGAGCGGTGGGTGCGCAAAAATCCGGTGCTCGGCCAACACTAATATATAATATGATATATATTATATATTATATAAATATATATAGTAGTATATGAATATATATAATAGTATATATGAGTATATATATATATAGTATATAATATATATATAGTAGTATATTGTTTTAGTATGTTTAGGAATCAATCTTTCTTATCTAAGTAACCGCAAGTACGCAATCATACTTCAGGTTTTTAAGAAATGTTGTTTCATTTGTGATGTGACATCAGATTTAAGGCTGTTTGATGCCAGAACAATTTGGATAATATCTTTGGGGGTTCAATCTATTTTTGTACTTTTTTATTAAGTTTATGAGATTATAAAATTCTGGTTCACAAAGATAGGTTTTGCAAATAGCAGCAGCATTTTTTACTTCCTCAAGTGCAATTTTGAAAGAGTTTTCAGCTCTTGATATCCAAAATACTGACATCTTTCTTGTTCTGAAATTCAATGCATTATAAAGAAGTCCAAAAAGTGCCTCTGCCAGTGTTCAAGGCTCATCTGGCACATCAGCAATTTCACAGCTAATGGGATTCACACAACTCAACTGACAGTATACGAATGAAGCTCTGGAAGATAATCAGAGATCTCGCTTCCTGAGTTTGATAAAATATTCTGTAACCAAACCTTAGAAGTTACCAAAAGAAAGATTTTCATAATCTTCCAAAAACACGGTTAACTTAGGAGTGGCAGCTATCTTGTTTTTGTTATACTTCTTAACTCCAGTACAAAAGCTTTAATTCAAATACTAAAATCTTTTCTTTGGCCAAAATGTCATCAATATTTTAATTGTCTTGATACCTCAAAAGACATTTATATAGCTAATAACTACTGATATGTGATTATTTGCGTTCAGGTCTTTTAAAGTTTTAACTAAATTGTGAATTTGCTTTCATGAGTATAATTCATAGCTGAGTGACTAGAGTTCTTCTCTGTTCATATGTTGGACAAAATATTACTGAAAATTGGAATCTTTTCAGTTGCATTGAAACTTGTAAAAATATTAAATGATAAATAAGATATTAAACTTCCATTAAGGAGTCTGTGAGTTCTTTTTTAGGATGATTCTAAAAGTTTTATCATGTATGAATTATGCGATAAGCTGAGAAGCAAACAAGAAGCTGAAGAGGCACTGAAGCTTATCAAAACAGGCTATACAAGGAATTATAAAATGAGTTTTAATTTGGTTACTTGGTAGTTATTATACAGTATACTAAAAAAGGAAAATTGTCTTTTTTGAAAGGAATAAATGTCTTCATATTTTAAATTTCATTTGCTTGGTAGTCTATAGAGTTTCATATTGATGGTTGAATGAAAGATCATAGACACCATTTTTGGTATTTCCTCTTTTGCTTTAAATATCTACTCTAAAGTTACTAAATGGTTACTTTTAATCCTTCTTAGCCTTTCTGGCATAGACATATATCAATCCTTCAAATTCTAAAATTCAAAAAAGATAATTTACTAACTATACAGAAGAGAGGTAATTTAGAGGAAGAAAGTACTTTGCAAAATTGTCACTTATGACTTTCTTCTGTTCAACTGTCATTAAATAGGTTTATTACCTATGTTTTAGTTAATTTAAGTACCATCTTTTTTTTTTTTTTTCTTGGAAATTGTGTAAAATCATTACCTTATGGCAATAGTAATTGGTAACCTATATACTGTATAATAAAGTGCATATTATTCTGATATTTTTCTCAAAATTATAAAGATATAGCAAAATATAACTCATTAGTTTTATTTGGTAGTTTAAGTAAGGTATTTTTTATTTATTTATTTATTTTTTTTGCCAACCCCCAGCAGGGTTGGCAAATACCCGAGTGCTTTTAAGTGGGCTTTATTTGCAGTTTTTGTTTGTTTTTGTTTTTTGTTTTTTTTTTTTTTTTTTTTTTTTTTTTTTTTTAATGTACCTCTAGTCCTATACTGTATATTTTGAAATCCATGAAAACATAAATAATAAAAAAATTACCTAAACTGCTTTTATACAGCATTTTTGATTCTTTAATTATATAAAGACTATTACAGCTACTCAGCTTTATTGACCTAATAATATTAATTAGGTATCATATGTTTTAAACCAGTGGTTACAGAACTTTGTTGGTCAATACCCTAAATATATTTGTGTACAACAATATTTCTCTTATACTTGAGAGTGATGGAAAGGACTAATTTCTTTTAAAATTGTATCATATGGTTTACAAATATATTTTTTTTAATATTCACTTAATCTGGAAAACACAAAGAACATTCATATTCAAAATAGTTCATTGATGCATATGTACGGTACCTGTTAAGAATACAGTCATACGTGCTGATAAGGTATGTTTTATACTTATGAAATCAACTGTAAAAATAAAGGAAAATTAGCAAAATAATCCAATGAAAAATAAACTGCGTAAAATATGAAAATAGTAACAGACAAATTAATTAAAATCTTATTAGGGAACAAGAGAATTTCGATGGAAATATTTTCACTTAAGTTTTGAAGAATGATTTTTCATTTTTGATACATCAAAATCAGGGCAATTTGATGCCAGAGCAATTTGGATTCTGTCTTTGGGGTTCAACTTATTTTCATACTTTGTTTCTAAGCTTATGAGAATGGAAAATTTTTGTTCACAAGGATAGGTTTTGGAAATGGCAGCAGGATTTTTCACTTATATGCAATTTTAAAATATTTTGCAACTCTTGATATCCAAAAGCCTGACAGATCTGCCTTGTTCTGAAATTCAGTGCGTTTGAAAGAAATTCAAGAAGTGCCCCTACCCTTGCTCCAGGCTCATCTTACATAAGGAATTTTAATTAATGGATACTCACTACCCAATTGACAGTATGTGAATGAAGCTCTGGAAAGTATTCCGAGAACCACTTCCTGAGATTGGTGAGGTGCCCTTTAAAGAAGGTTTTCACAAACTTCCAAAAACACTGTTAACTTTGAAAAGTCATCAATCTTGGTTTTGTTATTCTTCTGGCTCCAATACAGAGGCCTTGTTCCAAACACTGAAATCTTTTCTTTGGCCAAAATGTCATTGATATTTTAATATCTTGGTACCCCAAAAGACATGTAATAACTACAGTACCTATATGATTATATTATTTGTGTTTGTGTCTGTTAAAGTTTTAATTAAATTGTTAATTTGCTTTAATGGGAACAGTTTGTTTTATTGCCAACCTTGATATTAGCTGTATACAAAGACTTACTATATTAAATTATGTTAATTATGTTACTATGTTAATTAAATGATCAAAATCTTTTATAGAAATGGCAAAAAATGAGTTTGTATTTGTTAAATAATATTAATTAATTATATTATATTAATTTTAATAAAATATTTAAGATGCAGGGCTATTGGAATGATTAATTGATGTATTAAAAAGATACTGTATAAAAGATAGACTACAAGTGATAAGATTTCTTCCCTTAGAGAATAAATAAATCATTTATGAAATTTTAATTTTTGTCACTCAAATATATTGAACCACTCATATAAGGTATATGGAGTAAAGATCTAAATTTAAAATAGCTTGGTTAGCGATCTAATTTACTAAGAATAATTTTATTAAAAGCCATGTTTTTCCAGGCTATTAATTCTGATGATGACCGTCAGGGTGCGACTTTTGTCAGTAATATATTTTAATAAGATTTAGTTTTATTCTCCACATTCCTACTTTTATTGACAATTTTCTCCACTTGTTACGTTACTCCAGTTTCCTCATATTAATGATTTGAATCTCCTCTCTTCTACTCATTTTATATTTGCTCCACCTATTGCCTCTTTATTTGAAGGCCTCAGATGCTATTCATGCTCACCCAGTGAGGGTCTCCCAGGACATTCACTTCATATGAACATTGTGAAATTTTAACATTTTAAAATACATATGTAATTTTACAACTCTGTCTCTCATTAGCACCTTCCAACTATATTAATTCATTTGATGACTCATTTAGTTCTGTTGTTTATAATATACGTATTTCTTGATCTGCTCATTTGTTTTGATTTTATTAGCTACTTATATTATATATTTACCATAAAGCAAATGGCAAATTGTAAAAAAGAAAAAAAGAGCAAGAGAAGTTTTTTTTCTCTTCTTTATTTTGTTTTTTTGCATTTTGGTACTGCTTTCAACTTGTATATGAGTACAGTATTACACTTCATATTTTATCCAAATTTAATTACCTGTATCTTATTAATTAACTTAAGTTTTGTAAAAATGATACTAATTGAAGGTGTCTTGTCTTTAACATTACATGAGTATTCAATTCCATCCGGATATATCGGTACTTATAACAGTGGTTTATATACCAGGATAATTTCCTAGCATCCATGGTTTGGGGCAGGTAGTTATTGATTGAGACTCATTTTCAGCATTTAAATGCAGATTAGATAGGTATTTGGATGGTAAGGGTATCATATAGGGTATTATGACTAAGCCAAATTAGTGGGATTTTAGTTAGTTATTAAGGTTAAATTGCATGCTATAACGATGACAGTAGTCATGTTTAACTACTTGTAGTGTGATTAGCAGGTACCATGGTTATAGTTTTTGTTTTTGCCCATATAGTTGGTGTATTTATTAGCCTTTACTTTGTGTAAGATTTTGACAAACCTTAGGGTGCGGTGTGGGTTTTACACTAGTATGGGTTAGGTGATTATCTACATTAGTTTGACTGGGTTAGTCTTGATAGGACCATATGGCTACTTGCTGTCTCTAAATTATTTCCTATGTTCCAATATTTAAGACAATACTTTATAGGCTATAAAACCAATAGCCTTTAATTTATGATTCAAATGCATAAAAAACACCTGTCTGCATAATTTTATAAATTAAATTATTTTGTATGTTAGTAATGGATAATATGCGACTTGTATAGTTAATTTTCTGTATACATCACAAGGTGTAATTTTCATAAATGCTAATATTAATAAAATTTTATTAAAATCTTTATTCACACACACACTGTACTTGAAACTAGGTTGTTTTAAAATGATTGATAAATTGCTGAATGCAGAGAGGGAGATTAGCTAACTGTAAGGGTAATACTAATTTTTCTGATGTCAATAAGTGGTAATTTTGAGGTAAACAGAATAGAAAATGTGTGAAAACATTTTTGGTAAAAAGAACTTTGAATTTTTTTTTTTTTTAAATATTCTTTTTTTTTAAAAAAAAAAAAATCAAAAAGAGACGAACAAGTTGTAGTAATTTTTTTGAGGATTGTGTACTTAAGATAAACTTACCAAGAAATGTTTCAAAATATTTTCCTAGATAAAATAACATACTAAATGTTTTAGGAAATTAGGGTCAAGCATTTGAATTTATTTTTAATTTATAAATGGAATATATGGAAAGATTTAGTTCCAGTAGTTTAAGTATTCGTATTGAAAGTAAGATTTATATTTGTTAAAAAAAAAAATATACCATACTTAGTTTCCATGGAAGGGTTGATGCTTCTTCCTATGGATGATAATGTATTGTTCGCTACTTCTGAATATATCTGTACATTGGAGAGGGAAAACAAGGCACTGTTTTGAGAAGCCCTTTGAAACAATGGATTTGGCATAGAATAAGAATGAAGCAAGTGCAACCAAAGTAGATAGATATAGGGTGCGTTTCCTCAAATAGAGAATAGCTATTTAAAATCACAACACAGAATTTTATTGATACCTTACTTGCAGAATTTGTCAGATGCAGAATACCGGTACTGAAAAAAAATTATTGATACCAAAAATTTGCCAATCCAGATTACCAATTTTTTTTTTTTTTTTCTCTCTCTCTCTCTCTCTCTCTCTCTCTCTCTCTCTCT
>JABUQX010047629.1:12500-17500 GCA_015478945.1 Trachelipus rathkii | reverse complement strand
ACTTTTAAAGTTCCGTAATTATATTTAAGTTTTGTATGTTTGAGATTTCTTTCAGTAAGTTTTAATGGTGATGAAAATAAGAAATAAGTATTATTATTATTATTATTATTATAGTAGTAGTAGTGGTGGTACCTATTTTAATGTGCGAAGGATTATTTTCTTTAGTTGTAACTTGAATGAAATGGACAAATCAATCAATCATAAATCAATTATAAGTTAATCAATCAACTCGAATCGAGATGATTATTATACTTGTTTTTTTTATAGCTTTGTTTTCCATATTATATACTAATATATATATATATATATATATATATATATATATATATATATATATATATATATATATATATATATATATATATATATATATATATTATATATATATATAAAAAAAAAAAGAGATATATATATATATAGTTATGTACCGATACCAGAAAAGAGGCCGATACCGATACCGATACCGATACTCTATTTTTTTAGGTGCCGATACCGATACCGATACTTTAATTAATATAATAAATACACAGTAATAAGATAGAACATTTGTGCACTGCTAGGCCAACGCAAGATTTGCATTCCCGTACCAAGCAAACTAGTCATTCATATTTCATATTTGGTTGTGCCCAAGTATATTTATTTTATAAATTAAAATAGTACCTTTAAGGAAAAATAATTGCAAATATAATATTAGTAACTTTTTTATGTTTGTGTTTATTTAAAAAATATTCCATTTCCATTTTCAAGTAAGTATTAACAAAGTTTAGCTACTAGCTTTTATGTTTTAAGTTTTTAACATGATTACAATTTACAAGAAGATTCTTTAACTAGGCTACAATATAAAGAATAAAGATAATGAAAGAAGAGACCCAATTAATCAGCGAAAGTTAAAATAAAAAACCCTATTACTCAAACATGACATAATAAAATACTCCTTTAAGATAGATATCATTCAATACTCAAATTCAAAAATTCACAAATTGTGATGCAAAAACATTAAGCTTTCACTAGTATCTGGCGAGAGACTGTTCCTTTTTGGGGTGTTTACATTCCTACCTACACTATAAATACGCTCGCTCTCGACTGATGAAGGAGGTGCTGATAATTATTTGCCTGCAAGCACTGATAATAATGAAAACCTTGGCCCATTTTCATGCCACCGCATGAAAGGATTCTCTTCTGTAGGCAGCATCTCATTTTTTCGTAGAGCCTCATCTCCTCTTTCACAGACTGCAAATTTGAATTATCTTTGCTCCTTGATGACTGTCTCTTCAGTTTTTTCGATGAGGTTCCTTGGTGTGATTCCTTTGAAGGTGAATGAGATGTCAATGCAATTTTGGCCATGAACTTATCAAGTCTAACATATCCAAGTCCTCATCTTCAGTAGGCTTATTTGCTGAAAAGCCACCATCGTCACTATCAGTGCTGTTGCCAGGGGTTGCAGATAAGGCGGCTTCCACTTCTGTGTCTTTTTTTTTTTTTTTTTTTCAAGCGAGCAAGCTCCTCGGTTATGCTTTTTTAATGCATTCTAGAAGTGGTTCACCGTCGGAGGTGCCATTCTTGTGGGGTTTCAGCTAGCTTAAGGAATTCCTTATTAGAACCTTTTATTTATTTATTTTTTTACAGTTGTCACCGCCGCTCACGGGAAGAACCCTATTCAAGGAGTGGGTGTTGAACGCCTCAAAAATTCATCTAACGCAAATTACGCAGATGAGCACAGACGCAGGCTTTAAAGTGAGGGAGATTAAATTGAGTAGGAAACACAGATGATGGAAGAGAATTCCACAGAACAGAGGTGGCAGGAAAGAAAGAAGCACCGCAGCGAACTAGTCTGGAGTTACTAACATCAAAACACAAAACTCATGTGCCGACACAACACTCTTTGTGCTACGAGGGCGTCGTAAAGGTGGTGGTACCGCGAGTGGATAGTTCCATCGAGCACTTGCCTCTACAGTACTTATAGAAAAGGATAAAGCACCAACATCGCGCCGCAAATATAAAGGGTCAAGTGAACTAGAAAGTACAGGACAGTTTATAAGTCTTTTGGCCTTTGACTCGACCCTATCCAAAAGCCGGGTGAAACCAGGAGCCCCCGCCCTCCACAGATATGAGAGCAGTACTCCAAAACCAGGGCGGATGAGACCCTTGTATAGGGGGAGTAACGAGAAAGGGAAAAAAAGTCTCGCAATCTAAAAAGAACTCCCAGCTTCTTTGAGGGCCGCCCTAGCAACCACTGTAATTTGAGGTTTCCAAACATTTTTTTGTTTATGTTTAAGGCCAAGGATGTTTATATTGTCAACAGGAGAGACTGAGAGAACCGTCGAAAGAATAGAAAGTTAAGTGTTTTAGAGAGAGAGATTTGTAGAAGATGGGTTTTTAAGGAATTAAATTTCACAAGCTTGAGACGACCCCAACCCTGAAATTCTTATCAGATCAGCGAGTATAGAATCAGAAAGGATTAGGACGAGAGGCAATACCTAAAGTAAAAGAGGCGAGAAGAATTGATATGAGTTTGAAGAATGAAGGGTTCAAGTCATCGGAACATTTGAGTGGATAGAGTTAGATGTGCATGTTGAGAAGATCATTGAGAAAAGCGGGAATAAAGTTGGGATAAAACAGACCCATGAGGAAACCACCCACTATTGACAGAAAAAGAAGAAGTCGCCCATCAACAACAGCCGACACAAAAAACATGAGCCGATTGAAAGAAAAGCTAGACATAAGTAAGCAAGAGAAGGAAGGGAAACCCAAAGGAGGAGAGCTTTGGAGAGCAGTGACGCGTGCCATACCCGGTCAAAATGCTTTGGATATGTCTAAAGCGCCACCACACAAGTCTTCCCGTAGTTCCTAAGGGCGGAAAAAAATAAATCAGTAAATAGGAAAGTTTATCGCCAGTAGATCTCGAGCACCGAAAGCCCTACTGGTAATCAGAAAAGAAGGGAAAAAGATTCCAGATGATCTAAGAAGTGAGAATTGAGAAAGGTTTCAAAGATCTTAGATAGAATACAAGTAGGAGCTATAGGGCGATAGTTAGAGGATCAGAGCAGCATCATTTTTCGGAATAGGTTGGAAACATATGCGCGCTTCCAACACTGAGGGAAAAGTGCTAGTGATTTCGAGGCATAAGAGAATATAGATTGAAACGAGGGGTGGGGTCAAGCACGGGAAGCACACTCCTCAAAACTCAAGAGGGAATGCCATACCGGGCCCACTCCCGACCTCCTTAACTTCAATAAGATTTCAGGAGCTCATGCACCCGATCAATGAAAATGACAGGTTAAGGGCAGGACACCTGAGAGGAGAAGGAGGAGGAAGAGGAATAACAGAATCGTCCAGGAGTGTAATTAGAGGAAAAATAGTGAGGCCAAAAAGAGATTGATTGGCCTTTCAGTTGAGTATTTAACAACAGAATCATCAGAGCGAATTAGAGGGGAGGAAAGGATGATTTACAGAAGTTGTTAGAGATGTTTTATTGCAAGAGGCCAGAGAGACTTTGTCAGTAGGAGAACCAAGGATGTCAGCGCACTTTCGTTTAATGAAAGTCCGCTTTGCGTCGAAGAGTATCCCTGCAACGAGTTCTAGCTGAATGAAAAATTGGGCAAGAGTTGATCAGGAGAACGAGAATTTTTCCACAACCGATAAGCATTGTCTCTAGCCTGAATGGCCAGGGAACAAGCAGGATCGAACATGGATTTTGAGGAGAAAAAGATTTAGTCCAAGAAGGAATGAACCTGCTCATCCCATTAACAATTACAGTTTCCACACCTTATCGGCAGAATCTGAAGCGTCTTAAGAGTCAAAGCAGTCACTTCAATTATAGTTAGCGTAGAAGCAACGCAATGCCCCCCAATCGGCCCGATCAAAGTGCCAGAAAAACCGCATAGGGCAGGATGGAGATGTTGGGGAGAGAAAGTATTAAAAATTAAGTTGATATAAGGTTGTGGTCAGATTTACGAATAGGAGCAAAGGTGGTGTATTTATATAGAGAAGGACTAATGGTGAAACATAGGTCAAGTGTGTTCAAGAATCGGTTTGGACGATCCGGAATGTGTGTAGGTTATTTAATCAGTTGCTCCAGATCGTTGAGAATACTGAATGATTCGGCTTCCTCCCAACTAAATCAGTACGAGAGGAACCCAACAATTCAGTTTTGTGTACTACATTGAAATCCCCTAAATAGAGGACCTCAGTATTTGGATGAGAGATATAACAGTCTCGTGAGAAGTAGTAAGGTAATCAAAAAAAGGCATGGAAATCTGTTCTGTTAGGAGAACAGTAGCAGAAGCATAAGAATATTGTAGTAGAAGGAAGAAAGATTTTAAGCTACAGAACATCGAAGTTAGGAGATTCGAGATTTCTGAGGGACGTGTTATAGAATGTTTTATATTTACATAGCGCACATAACCTGCCACCCTTCAAACGAAAAATTTTATTAAAAAATTAAAGTTAATTAGTTGGAATATATTAAACGAGAGAAAGGGATGAATTCTTACCATCTGGGGTCTCAGACAAGAAGCATAAAATTAGGTTAGAGTTAGAGAGAGTATTCCATGGATGCAGAGTTAGAGTGCAAGCCATTGATGTTGGTAAAGTCAAAAGAAAGCCACGCCTGTGCAAATCTGCTATCATACACGCACACGCAATCACAAAAAAAAAAAAAAAAAAAAAAAAAAAAAAAAAAAAAAAAAAAAAAAAAAAAAAAAAAAAAAAAAAAAAAAAAAAAAAAAAAATTTATTCGTACGCAAAAACCTAAAATTTTAAAACGAAAAAAACCTATTTAAAGCAAAAATTCAAAAATATGAATAATCCAGAAGTTTAAAACATCTCACACACTCACACGAAATTGCGTACAAAAAAAAAAATACTATTGATCAACTAAAAAAGTAGATAAATCTGTATAAATTATAATAATGGCTGTCCAAATAGGTAAATTTTACGCTAAAGACCAAGTTGGAGAAACGCTAAAAATCTAAGTTAAAAAGGAAATCGAGGAAAAAAAA
>JABUQX010047629.1:5000-7500 GCA_015478945.1 Trachelipus rathkii | reverse complement strand
ACTTGAACCTAAAGGGCAGTCAACGGCAACCTAACCTACATGGATCGACGATGCAGCAAAACTCAATCTAACATATATTGACCGACGATGCAATAAATTTCGACCTAACCTACATGGATCAACTTTGCCTTAACACTTTTCTTTTGTTTTCGGTAAGATTTTTGCACTTCAGAAAATATCCCGAAACGTCGCTGTCTCGGGCGCTGCCAAACGTAAGATTCGTAAAAATGTACGAAATTATTAAATAATTACCTTTTTTTTGTATTTAAATTTTTGATCATGTTTATCACAATGAAAATTTATTTTTAGCATCATATAATAAACAATAATGAAAAAAAACTTTATCTGTACCAGGAAAAGATAAGGCATTATAGATATATAATTAAATAATCTTTAGAAATATGTTTATAAACATATAAACAGCTCTTCTTAATATATAATATATATATATATATATATATATTATATATTATATATATATATATATTAATATAGTTTATATAAAATGTGTGTCTTACATCGATAGAATTATATATATATATATATATATATATATATATATATATATATATAATATAATTATATATATAATATTATATATATATATATATATATAGGCCCAGTTTTAGTATAACCGTCATATGTATCCTTAAAACTATTAATGTACAGTAAAACGAATACATGGTGGGAATGCGAATGGTCCAATTTCTAGTACCGGAAAATGAAAAAAAAAAAAAAAAAAAAAAAAAAAAAAATTATTATCTCAAAAACTCAATAGCACACGAAAAAGGAATTACATTTTTGAATCCTGGTAAAATTTTCATATAGGAAAATGCTTTATACGCACACTAGGGGCTCAGCCACGGAACATAGGGCGATGTTTCATACCCGTAGGGAGGCGGAGGAACCCCGCGGACACCCAAATACCAAAGAGCGGGGTTCCGGAGAGAACCTCCCCGGAGGGGGGAAATAATCCTACCCCGTATTTCCCCGGAAGCCCGAGAGACCCCGACTCCCTTGCCATCGCGGTATACCCCTGGGTATTCTTTAGTAAAAAAAAAAGCAAAATTAATAGAAAGTCATTTATTTTAACGAGAAACCAAAAAAGTCTCAAAGTAGCCTAGTTACCATCGAATAGGGCCTTTATCATATTAACTATAATTATTAACAACATTTTTTTTTTTTTTTTTATTACATTTCCTATGTGAAATTTTACAAGGATTCCAAAAATGATATTCCTTTTCGCATGTACTATTGTAGTTATTTGAGATATATATTATATTATTATTTTTTTTTTTTTTTTTTTTTTTTTCATTTCCCTGTACTGAAATTGGACCAGCATTCCACCATTGTATTCCGTTTTGATAGACCCCGACTCCTGCCATCGGGGCGGTTATACCCTGGGATATTTCCTTTAGTATAAATAAAAAGCCAAAATTTAATAGAAAGTCTATTTATTTTAACGAGAACCAATAAAAGGTCTATAAATGGCCTGTACCAATCTAATAGGCCTTTTTAATCTAGTAATTAACGTTTTGCCCATCAATTTATTAGAAAGTCATATTTTTTACATTTTACTATTGTAAATTTTTCAAGGATTCCAAAAATGTATTCCTTTTCCTGTAGCTATTGTAAGTTTTTGAGATAAATTTTTTTTTTTTTTTTTTTTTTTGTTTTTTTTTCTATTTTCCGTACTAGAAGGGACCAGATTTCCACCACATGTATCCGTTACTGTCTCTCTCTGTGCAGTCTAAATGGCAATCACGCATACAAACAGACCAATTATATATATATATATATATATATATATATATATATAATATATATATATATTAATATATATATAATATATATATAGGTTTATATATAATATATATATATCCACCATAATATAGTATATATATATATAATGCGCGCGGCGTGTGTGCTGTGTGTGGTTGTGGTGATTACTTTCTTTTACGCTATTTCCCCCCTTTTTTTGGGGAGGACAGAGTCTCAGAGTTTGCCCTTGGTGGGTAAGATCCTCATAATAGTCGTTTCATGATTACTTTTTGGGAGCCCATTTTCTCCTCCAATGGTAGCTTGAGTCCTTGTTTTGCCCCTTCACTTAAATGGCCAACTTTTGGGGTGAAACCCCAATTTGTCCTTGGATTTAGTGTACACCCCTATTTTCCCTTTTTTTCTTAGCAACCTTCTAGCACCTTTCTAGCCACTTTTAATCACCTTTCTAGCAACCTTCTAGCCACTTTCAATCACCTTTCATATCTCCAACCCTTTACCTTTATCTAACCATCATACTTTATCATTGTGACATCAGGAATATGATGTCATCACGTAGGTAAAATCTTGGATTTTTGCAATGCTGCCCACCAACAATTTTGTGTTCAAGACATCAGCTTGAATATTTAGTACTTGATCCCCCAACAACACTTAATTTAACCTGCCATTCTGGATTTCCTTAAACGTTGCCGTTATACGATGACGTCATAAACAGCGCCAT
>JABUQX010047628.1:0-22149 GCA_015478945.1 Trachelipus rathkii | reverse complement strand
TGTCTGAAGGAGAGAAATGTGAGTTGTGGCAGAGGCGAGAAGAAAGGTGTATAAAAGGAGTGAATGGCGGGGGGTTTTGTGAGGGGGTATGTTGTGGCCCACCTGGGCCAAGGGATGGAACCCTTTACATGACGATCTACCATAGTGAGGGTCCATCGCAGTCCCATGAAGCTCTAGGGTGGATTTTTTGACTGCGGGCTACGAGTTCTCACTAATTAATGGTACAGAGGGGGCGGTAAGGTTGGGCTTTCTTTTCGTTTTGTCATATTCTCTTACTGCTTTTCTTTTCCGATGCAAGCTACGCACCCTTACCCCAATCTTGAGAAATAAAAAGGAGGATGAAGAAGAAGAAGAAGAATAATAATAATAATAAAAATAATAATAATAATGATAATGATAATGAAAATGATGATAATAATGAATAATAATTAATAATAATAATAATAATAATAATAATAATAATAATAATAATAATAATAATAATAATAATAATAATAATAATAATGAGGATATACCTGGGAACAAAGAAGCAACATGTCCATCGGGTCCAACCCCAGCAGGGAAGTAGATCGGAATGTCGGCAATCACAGCTTGAAAGAACTCTCTTATTTTACTTTCGTAATCACTAGCTGCTGTGTCAACTGCAAATATAATATTGGTTAAGATAAACATTTTTAAGTTTTAAACAAGGATGCAAAGCATAATGTTTTTTTGATGGCTCTCAACACTGGTTCTATCACTTTAAATTATCCAGCTCAGGTCAGGCTCCAGCATTTTAAAATTACCTTGCTCCAACTATGGGTCCATCAATTTAAAATTATGTGGCTCCGACTTCAGTTTTGTACCCCTTTATTTCATAGTAATTTTTTTTAATCCAACTTCAACTTCAGCTTAACCCAAAAATTGGTCCCAACCTTGGTCCCACTATTCTAAAATAATCCAGCTTGACTCCTTTTTCATTTTATAGTAGTTGCTTTTATATATTTTGGCTTTGTATCATCCAAAACCTCGGGCTCCAGCTCACCACACGCCAGTTCTTTGGCATAATTAGATCACTGTATGTTGAAGTTTCAGACCAATATTTCTTCCTTTAATTTTATTTTTCTTAATGATGAATTAAAAACCCATTGAATAAAAAAATACATGAGGATAATGAAAATGTATAAACCTAAAAATCAAGGACTATGCTCTAACCTCCAAGATTTGTGTCCACTGTTACAAACTGATCCCTTGTCAATGGTGTAGATCCTGACAAAAGACCTTCAGAATAGAGCCTAAATGTAGAATCTGGGTCATCTTCTGGTACCAGACGTTCATCGCAAAAGAAGAGCTTCCACTTAGACCACTCAGTTTCAATTTACTGGAAGACCTTCACATAAAAACTTTGCCACAGATCCACCTGTAAAGAAGTTAATACATGACACTAAAATTTATTTATTATTATTATTATATTATTTATTATTATTATTATATGCGGATGATTTGGTTCTGTGTGGCGATCTGAAGAGAGTTGAGAGGATTGGTAGAGAGGATTGGCAGGGTATTGTAAAAGGAGGGGTTGAAGTAACGTAAGATAAGAGTAAGTTATTTGTGCAGTGAGGACAGTACCTCAGTGTGAGTTATGTTAGATGGTGAGCAGCTGGAGCAAGTGTTCATGAGTTTAAATATTTAGGGTATGTGTTGGATGAGAACGGAAAACGGATGATGCGAGTGTAGTAGGCGAAGTGTGACTGGCAGGAAGGTTGTGGTGCAATTAAATTCGTGGTGAATGTTCAAGGACTAAGTCTTGAGTCGCTAGAGTCTTACATGAGGTATGTTGTTCTGTGTTATTGTATGGTAGTGAGACTATGGCTCTGGAATAAGAAGTATAGATCTAAAGTTCAATGTGTTCAGATGGACAATCTTAGGGGCATGCTAGGTGTGAGAAGAATTAAATAAAATGAGGAATGAAACTTTATTAGAGAGATGTGGGTGGTGGTGAAGAGTAAATGAGAGAATAAAGAAAGTATGTTGAGATGGTTTGGTCAGGTGGAAAGGATGAATGATATTTGGTTGGTTAAGCGGATGTTTAGTGGAGGCGAGTGTGTTGGAAACCGACTGGCGGGAGACCGAAGAGAAAGTGGATTGAGTAGTAAACGAATGTCTGAAGGGGAGAGACAAATGTGAGTTTGGCAGAGGGGAGAATAAAAGATGCATGATAGGAGAGAATGGCGGAGTTTTGTGAAGGGGGTATGGTTGTGCCCACCTGGGCCAGGGGATGAACCCTTACATTGACGATTTACCATAGTGAGGGTCCGTCGCGGTCCCATGATGCTCTAGGGTGGATTTTCTGTCAGTGACGAGCTCTCACTAATTAATGGTACAGATGGGGGCGGTAAGGCCTGGCGCTTCTTTTGACGTTTGGTCATGTTCTCCTTTACTTGCTTTTCTTTTCGATGCTTTAGCGCACCTTACCCCCAATCTTGGGGCAAAGAGGAAGATAAGAAAGGAAAGGAAAGAAAGATTATTATTATTAATTATAGTATTTGTTTATGATAATCCAAAACTAATCGAAAACTGCTTTAGATGATCTAATAAGATCTAGCCTCTGCATAATTATACTATGATTTAAGTGAATGATGAAATCAAAGAAGTAATTCAAAATTTATTTTACAAAGTTTTGAAACTGATATAGTGAACATGACTGCTACAATTCCAAATCTTTGGCTTAGAAGAAGCTGTAGGATTTAAATGCCAAAGTCACAACATTTTTATATAAATTCAAATGTTGATAATTACATAATTTGAATATTATCATTACCAAAAGATAAGAATTAAAAAGAAATATATTTATATTTACATTAAATTTCACCTACTTATATATATAATATATATAATTATATATATATATTATATATATATATTTATATATATATAATAATATATATATATATATATATATATATAATATATATATATAATAATATATATTATATAACTATATATATATATATATAAATATATATATATTATATATATATAATATATAATATATATATATATATATATATATATATATATATATATATATATACTATAATATAATATATATTTTTCATATATATTAGAATATATATATATATATAAATATATATATATATATATATATATATATGGGGCATTCCAAGTCACTTCAACTTGAATTTGGCAATTTTTTCCGTGACCCCTTTCGATTTTTATGAAAAATGGCACACTAACAGATCTTGTTGAGAAAATATGAATGGCGTTTGTTGCAGGTCTCTAGCTCATACGGTTCAGAAAATATGACCTTTGAAACTTTGGTCAAAATGTTCAATTTTGAGAGAGTAGTCCTAGGTCAAAATACAATATCTCGGCTTCTATGGCACTTAGAAGCATCGTGTAAAGACCATTTAATAGATCTTGAATAGCTGTACAACATTTATTTAGATGATTTTGACCTCGGAGGTCAAATAAAAAATTTGACCTTTTGGTGACCTTGACCTTGAAAAAAAACCTATTCTTCGATTTTTTTCAAACTTTGCTCAATTATTGTTATATATGTATATTTTATTTTTTTTAATGAAATATTTTTGGTTCTGGCTTGGTTTAGGAAATATAACAATTTTAATAAGTACAATATATCACATTTTTTTCACTTTTTTTAAAAATTACAGCAGTGATTCTTATTTTATCGATATATTGTAAGGTTATATAATGATAGACACTTTATGAAAAAATCTATCTTTTATTATAAAATTTTTATATATATATATATATATAATATATATATATATATATATATATATATATATATATATATATAATATATATATATATTATATATATAATATATATATATATAATATATATATATATATATATATATATATATATATATATATTTTTGAAATAAAATAAAAAATATTATAATTATTATATATATATATATATATATATATATATATATATATATATGATCTGACTGTCGTCGGAGTCGGACGCATAGAAAACAGCTGGGATGGAAGAAACGAGAAGAGCAAGAGAAGGGATTGGAAACAGATTGAAGAGGACTGAAAACTTCAGAAGAGCTACTACAGAAAGCCTCAAATAGTTTTTACCTCTAAGGAAAGCGTATTGTATGTTGAAGAATGAATTGAAGCTAAATTATTGTTTAGAAGTAGCGGAGAAAATTTATAAACCTTAACTTACGAATATATTTAAAATATTTATTGAATCGAACATTTTGAAATTAAAATCAAAATTTAAAACTAAATCAAAATTAATATTTAAAAAACTTAAGAGGAGCAACAAAATTTTCTGTCCAGGTCTCTTAATTAATTTGTAATAAGAATATGCTTTTCACTAAAATAGTATGCGAAAGAAGAAAAATTTGGAAACTGTTATTTTAAATTATTAAGTATAACTAAATATAAATAGATTTTTTGATTGCAAATTTTTGGAGCTACTTCTAGTAACTTTTGGTCGATATAATGGTTGGATATTTCGGCGCAGTCAGGGATGATGATGATTTTCATTGCATGGTTCAAGGGGCTGGGAACCCTCTTTTATCATTTTTTTTTTCTTTCTTCCCGTGTACGGTTGTATTGGTATGAAGAATACTTTCTACAGCCGACACCACCCTGCAGTCATGCGGGATATGGTGCTAAGAATTAAAAATAAATAAAAAATTATTATATAATAATATAATATTATTATATATATATATATATATATATATATATATATTATATATAAATTATATATATATATATATATATATATAATTAATATATATAATATTATATATATATATATATATATATATATATATATATATATATATGGCCAGCGTCTGTTATAAGCCGTCATATGTATCTTAAAATCTATTAATACAGTAAAACGGAATACATTGCTTGAATGCTGGTCCAAAATTTTGGATAGGAAATTGTAAAAAAAAAAAAAAAATAAAAAATAAATAAAAATAAAAAAAAAATCATATCTCAAAAACCACAATAGTTACAGCGAAAAGGAATACATTTTTGAATCCTGGTAAAATTTCACATAATGAAAATGTAAAAAAAAAAAAAAAAATTATTGTTAATAATTATAGTAAAATGATGTTTAGAAGGCCTATTTAGAGACCTTTTAATGGTTTCTTGTTAAAATAAATAGACTTTCTATTAAATTTTGGTTTTTTTTTTTTACACTAGGGGGTTCGAGCCGACGGGGAACATAGGGGGACGTTTTCCATTCCCCGTAGGGGAGGGGCGGAGGAACTCCCGCACACCCAAATACCAAGAGCGGGGGTTCCGGAGACCCTCCCCGGAGGGGGGGAATAGTCCTACCCTGTCGTTCCCGGGAAGGCGAGAGACCCCGACTCCTGCCATCGGTGCTGTATACCTTTGGGGTATTCTTTAGTTTAAAAAAAAAAAAGCAAAATTTTAATAGAAGTCTATTTATTTTACGAGTAACCAATTTAAAAGGTCTCTAAATAGGCTCTCTAATTATATTACAAAAAGCGTTAAAACACATAATTTTATTTTTAGAGTTTATTTAAGAATTTCCTATGAGAAGCTTTACACAGGATTGCAGAATGTATTCCTTTTCGCTGAAGCTATTGTAGTTTTTGGAGATTATAATTTTTTTTATTTTTTATTTATATATATATTTATTTTTTATATTTTTTTATGTTCCAGCAATAAGCGTCGACCGGCATTTTAGCAATGATTCCGTTTTACTGTAGCATTAATAGGTTTTTAAGATACATATGACGGCTATAACAGGACGCTGACCTATATTTATATATATATATATATATATCTATATATATATATATATATACTAATATATATTATATATAATATATATATTATATATATATTATATATATATATATAACTATATATATATATATATATATATATATATATATATATAATATATATACAGTATATATATATATATTATATATATATATATATATATTAATATATATATATATATATGATATCTATATATATATATATATATATATATATATTATATATATATATATATATATATTATATATTATATATATATATATATATTATATATATATATATATATATATATATAATATATAACAAAAATATTGATAAATTTAATTTTAAAAATTTTAATTTTTTTTAGTTCGACTGGCAAACATATTTTCAGCTTTTCCATATTCTGCCTTTGTCAGAGTATAAGTTCTTCCGGTTTTTGTTACCGGGCTTACACTCATTAAGATGTCACTGACATCAATGATGAGTACATCTTGAGGTGATGGAAACACGAAGGAGGGTGCAGGCCCATGAGGATGCAGGAAGCTCAAACTTACTTCATTACTATCATGTTTTACTTCCAATATACAGGCAAGATACCAGTGCTCATCATAAGCTGCAATGCAATAACCTTTCAAAGATGTTAATGAAATAGTGTTTCCTTGAAGTAAAGATGTACTTTCTTTTCTGAATTCAGATGAAGAAGAATATGAGCGGACTTCAACTTGACCCTTACAGATAGGTTTGATGAAATGAATTTGATGGGTTCCTGTAAATAAATATTACATTTTAATTATTTAATCTATTTTGTAGTTCAAATATTAAATGCATATGTATCATATATTTTGACATTTAATTATATATATTATATGAAAACTTATCTAAATTATTTAAATAACTGTATAAATTTATAGATTTACCTGGAATAGTTCTTGAATATGTATAAATTTATAGATTTCACTTGATTATTTTCATTTTTCAAATACTTTTATAAACTCTGAATTTTAAACAAATAGTCCATTAATGATTTATAAAAAGGCAGAGACTACCTTTTCTTATATTTTTCAATTGTCTTTTCGTTACATTTACATAGGTTTGTAGCCTGCAGACTGCTGTTTGTAGGCTTCTACTTTCTAATTTAACTATGTATTTTACATTTGTATCATAATTTACTTACATAAAGTACCGAAAAATTAATATTAATTTATATTTATATTTATATAGAATGAGGGTCTGAATGACCAAAAACTCAAAGGGACTTGCAAATGAAAAAGAAAAATGCTTTGAAATTAAAAATTTACCTAGATTCAAATGAAGGAGGAAATTTGTGAATGTGTCAAATTAAATATAGGCTTTGAATAATCAACTATTTGATTCACTAATCACTAGCCCCACTCCCCAGACCCCAGTCACTACTGGGTACTAACTTTACTGTGCTGTGAATACTGTCAAGCTCATTTCATTGGGCTCATCAGCGTGATCAGCCACATTTAATTTTGATATGACTGATAAGTCTGATATCTCAGTCGTATGAAGTATCGTGTGAGAATGACAGTGGTGAAGGAGCAAGGGCAGTAACAGGACTCTTAAGCTTAGCTGTCTTAGCCTAATCATCTCTTTCAGTTTTGGCAATAGTTTTGTAAATGAGAGTTCTAGATTATCAAGGAATTTTAATAATCCTTTTTATGTAATATGAAACAGTTATTTTATTTTATACTTAAACTTTCTTAATTTTTTTTTATTATTTATACAAAACCCTTGTTCGCTGTTAAATTTTTGTAATAAAAACATGTTTTTTCGACCTTAAAGCCGGCTCCACACATGCGGAGTTTGTCGAACCCTTTGCCAAACACCCCATGTGTGTATGGGTCATTTGTGACAAAGCTTTGCTCATTTGCTTGATTTGCCAAATGCGCAAATCTTTTCCACAAGCGATGGAAAAGATTTGTGAATATGGCAAACCCATCAAATCCCCGTACACACATTTGTGACATTTGTCAATACTTTGGCAGTGCAATTCAAGTATATTTGTTCATATGCGGACCTAACTTATTATATACGGTTATAAAAATTCTTGATAAAAAAAAATGTGTAGTGCTTATATCAATTATGTAACATATTTTTTTTTAAAATAGGTTAATAATTATTTAATAAAATAGGATTTAATTTTTCCAATTTTAAAATAGGCCTTTTTTTTTTTAATTTTTTTTTTTTTTTTTTTTTTTTTTTTTTTTTTTTTTTTTTTTTTTTTTTTTTTTTTATTTATTTATTATTTATTTATTTATTTATTTATTACATACCAGGCTATAGTACTTTTATTGTGAAACCATAACTGCAATTGCTGATTAAAACTTACTCGTGCTCGTCCATATTTGATGACAAATATTGGTCATTCCCACTCCAAACTTTGCGATAAACGAATTTGTCATATATACGAAATGTGTGTATACGTACATGGCCTAAAAAAACAAAACAAAGGCAAAAATGCCAAAGATTCAAGGGATTTAGACAAATCTGCACCCGTGTGGAGCCGCCTTTATTGAAAAATGTTACTGAAAGCCTGCAACAGCAGTAAGAAAACATTAAATGAAGCCATAAACAAAAACATATTATGATATCAAAATTCAGAATATAAAATAAAAATATGCGAAAACCCATAAAAATTTTTGAACACAAACAAACTCAAGGGCTTTCCACTTTGTGGGGAAAATTGGAACCCAAAAAGATGTTAATGAAATAGTGTTTCCTTGAAGTAAAGATGTACTTTCTTTTCTGAATTCAGATGAAGAAGAATATGAGCGGACTTCAACTTGACCCTTACAGATAGGTTTGATGAAATGAATTTGATGGGTTCCTGTAAATAAATATTACATTTTAATTATTTAATCTATTTTGTAGTTCAAATATTAAATGCATATGTATCATATATTTTGACATTTAATTATATATATTATATGAAAACTTATCTAAATTATTTAAATAACTGTATAAATTTATAGATTTACCTGGAATAGTTCTTGAATATGATAACCGTTTGTCCAACTTTTCCCGATGCTTTTCATGATCTTCCATAGTCGTAAAAGTGAATGAAATAGATGGAAGTGTCTTAACTGCAAATTTATAGAGTGCAAATGCATCCAAAATATGATCGTCATTTCCAGTTCTTTGAAGGCTTGCCCTGGAGGCAAGCCTCTTCACAGATCCACCAATGCCATCACATGGCCCTTTTCCATGACTGGTTGCAAAAAAGTGCCATTCAGCATCAACTTTAAAATCTTCTTGGTGATAAGAAAGGTTTAGAAAATTCTTCCTGTTTTTGTATTGGCCAGCACAACCATCACTAAAGTAAAATATTTTGGTTATTTGATGAGACAATTTAAGAAATTCTATTAGGCGAGTTTGAAAAAGGTTAACTGCAATTACATCGTGCTGGTTGCATTCAGAAATTGCAACAAAACTTTTATGCATTAATTTATTATCCTGGCGGTAATAAATGACATATGGATGTATTGTTGCTTGACAGTTATTCCAGTGAAATGACTGTGCTGCATCTTGCACGATAAATGAATAATTTTCAGAAAAATCACCAATAACTAACATCTCTCCTTGGCCAAGTTTCTCTTTCAATTCCTGTAGAAATGCCATTTGTCTTTTTGCTATAAAATCATGTTGCAAGAGTACCTTGAGCTTTTCATAAAATAATTGTATAAATTCTTCCACAACAAGCTTTTGAGTTTGTAATGTAGACCGGTCTGTTGAAACCCATTCCTTAAACTCTATCTCATCAACTCCTTTTCTATCAAAAGCATTATTTAGAAGATGAACTAATTTTTCTTCTTTAGGGCAGTTATCACATTTTCCAAAGAAACATAGCTCCTGTGGTGGATTACATTGGAGAAATGCAAGACAGTGACTGTAATGACAAATATAATTTGTATCAATCTCACTAATTTCTGTCGATGTTCCTGGGCTATCCAACAAGCATGGTGTCTCGCATTTAAATATGTTAACTATAGCTGCTAACATGAGTTTAACATTTTGATGTATAGTACAAACACACACAACATGAGTACCACTTGACCCTGGTAATACACATTCTTTTGGACGAAGTTCTGCAAACTTTGAAAACCTGATTTTGATATCTGGGTGCTTCTCTTTGAAAAGCTGATATGCTTCCTTTAAGTTGCACAGGATTAGAAACTTTTGCTTCTTTTCTCTCGTTCCATCAACTCCTTTTACAGACACACAATCTTTCATTCCTGGCATTTCTCTGGACACATCTGCTGAATGATAGAAGTCAATTACAATGGAAACGTGTTCACTGTCTAGTCTTTTTCCTAATCTTACATTCAGTGTTGAGAACACTCCTTTCTCTTTTGCCAAATTCTTTGCTTGCCTAGCCATGAAATTGGAGCAATTAAACTCTTTCATTATTCTTGTTATTGGCCAGCGTTTTGGCAAGATAGTTAAAATAGAAAGCTTTTCACTTCTGCTTGTAGATTCCTCATTGAATTTTTCTTTTAACTGCTGAAGAATTTCTATTTCTGTATTATCAGTGTCACTGTCTGTAATTGGTTGCCCAGTGGCTAGTTCAAGTTTCCTATTATAAGCTGTTGTTACTTTACATAGCTTTTTCTTGGCATAACTGGGTTTGCCAGATAGTTTAGATAATTTAATTGGCGTTTCTTCAAGCGAGACCAATGATTTATTAATTTCACTAACTTCATATTCCATTTGAGCACCATCATCATCAACTTCATGTTGGGCAGATTCCACTTCAGGAGAGGAATGCAATGATTGACTTGATGAAGAACCCTCTTCACTTTGATCCTTTGTTAATTTTTTGCGACAGTTACTACATAATTTATGGTATATCTCAAAATTTAAATTAGGATATTTCTCAATCAAATTTTTTGTCACATTAGAAGATTTTTCTTTACTTTTTTTTATGTACAATTAAAAAGGTCAAAACAAAATCTTTCACTATTTAATATGGTTGCCAAACTGCATCCATCTGAAAAAAAAAAAAAAAAAAAAAAAAAATATATATAAAATATATATATATATATATATATATATATATATATATATATATATATATATATATATATATATATATATATATATATATATATATATATATATATATATATATTATAATATATATATTATATAAAAATATATATATATATATATATAATATATATAATAGTAATATATAATATATATATATATAATATTATATATATATTATAATATATATATATATATATATATATATATATACGTTCAATTGTACTAAAAGGTTTAAAAAAAGATAGGCTGCTTTCATCAAAGTGATCCATCCATTATATAACTTACAAATATATCGATAAAATAAAGAATCACTCGTGTTAATTTTTAAAAAAAGTTGAAAAAATGGTGAAATTTGTACTTATTAAATTGCTTATATTTTCTAAACCAAGCCAGAACCAAAAATATTTCATTAAAAAAAATAAAATATACATATATAACAATAATTGAGCAAAGTTTGAAAAAAATCGAAGAATAGTTTTTTTTTCAAGGTCAAGGTCAAGGTCACCAAAAGGTCAAATTTTTTATTTGACCTCCGAGGTCAAAATCATCTAAATAAATGTTGTACAGCTATTCAAGATCTATTAAATGGTCTTTACACGATGCTTCTAAGTGCCATAGAAGCCGAGATATTGTATTTTAACCTTGGACTACTCTCTGAAAATTGACCTTTTTGACCAAAGTTTCAAAGGTCATATTTTCTGAACCGTATGAGCTAGAGACCTGCAATAAACGCCATTCATATTTTCTCAACAAGATCTGTTAGTGTGCCATTTTTCATACAAATCGAAAGGGGTCAGGGAAAATGTCGTGTTGAAGTGACTTGGAATGACCCATATATATATTATATATCATATATATTTTATTTTTTATAGATACATATATATATAATATATATATATTATATATATATTATATATTATATATATATATATATTATATAATATATATATATATATATAATATATATATATAATATATATATATATATATATATATATATATATATATATATATATATATATATAATATATATATATATATATATATTATAATATATATATTAATAATAATATATATATATATATATATATATAATATTTAATATATATAATAATATATATATATATATATATATATATATATATATAATATATAATATATATATATATATTAATATATATATATATACATATATAATATAATATTATAAATTTATATATATAATTATATATATAATTATAGGGATATATACTATAAAAATGGTATGCGAGAAGAGTGTGGAGGGAACAGTTTATATAGTTCCGAGTGAATTGAAAGAGAGCAGTAATAGTACCCTTATATAAGGGTAAGGGGGGTAGAAGAACTGTAGAACTATCAGGGGAATTAGGTACGAGTGTTGGTATGGAACATATATGTTGTCATTTGTTGAAAGAGTAGGTCGAGTGACTGAGTGACTGATTGAGACGAAACAATGGTGCGTTTAGAAAGTGTTAGGATTTGTGGATCAAAGTTTTCACATTAAAAAACAAACGATGAGAAATTGAGAGAGAAAAAAAATAAATTGTATAGAGGTTTTATGGATTTGCAAACAGGCGTATGACAGGATTAATTGGGAAGCTCTTTGGCAGATGTCAGTGATTTTTTATTTCATTTTTTTGATGATGTGTACAGGGACCACCACCACACGCAAAAAACGTAATACCCGTAGTTCAGCAAAAACTAAACAACAGGGGAAGGTCCCCTCACAGAACAGGAAAAAAAATTAACGGAACAAGAGGTTTACATTCGATAAAAGATGTTCAGTCCCTTGTAGAAAGGCAAAAAACTTTTGTGCATCTTCGAAAGTGGGGGGAGTCAGATAAAATATGAGCAAGGCGATTCCGGAAAGGAATGGTAAGTATGTTTGGGAAGAACTTGAGTCGGATGGCTGATATTGTGTCGCAACCAACAAATATATGGGCGATAGTAAGAGGATCACTCGAAGAACAAAACGAACAGGATGGGGGTTGCTCTCTCACCATGTGAAAGCCATGCGTGAGATTGGTATGTCCAATTCGTAAACGGGCGAGAACCACCTCCTGGCGGCGACTCCGTTTACAAGAGGACGGCCATTGACCTAAACGAGGTTTAACATTCCGCAGCTTGGCGCCACGAGAATCCTCCGCCCAACAAGTCTCCCAGCAGGAGAGGAAACCCTGACGGACACACGCGTAAAAATCAGTCGCAGGGAGGTGTCCCAACAGGATAGTCATGGGAAGGAACCGTCTGCTAGAAACCCTGCCGGAGGCAGCACGGTTGGCCTCCGCATCAGCTCTCTCGTTCCCCGGAACACCCACATGGGAAGGGACCTAACAGAACTCAATGCCCCTCCCAGTCAATTGAACAGAGCCGATGAACTTTTGGATAGAGGAAACCAAAGGATTCCTTGTTGACCGATCGAGCAGAGCCAAGAGAGCGCCTCTAGAGTCTGAGAAGATTGTATAACGACGTCCGGGTGGTAGGTTGCTAATTCTGCCAACAGCCAAGACCAGTGTTATCAGTTCAGCCGAAAAGATGGACGTATAGGTAGGCAGGGTGTGGGAAATGGCTAAATCGGGGAAGACAGCCGACGCTCCCACTCCGCCTACCGCTTTGGAGCCATCAGTGTAGACAGGTGTCGAGTCATTGTAGATTTCTGTATGAGACAGAAAGGAACCCCTCAACGTCGCCGGATGTGTCTCAGCCTTGTTGAAGGACTGGATCCCGAAACAGACAGAGGGGGGAGAAATCCATTTCACATGAGCGTCATCGAAATTGTAGCGCAAAACCGAATGAAAAGGAAGACCAAGGAAATCAAAAATAGGAGTCACAACCCCAGCGAACGGCCAATTTGCAGGAAGGCGGAGGAATCTCTCTCTATTAAGGGTGACAAGGCTGAAGAAGCTGGGACCTGAATACGTAGGAATAAAGAGCACATAAGCTGCTCTCTTCGCAGGGACAAGGCATTATCCCAGTCTCCACCTCCAGACTCTCCTTAGGAGATGATCGAAATGCACCCGTTGCAATGCGCAGACACTCGTTTTGAATAAGGTCAAGGAGAAGAAGATATGAATGGAAGGTCTGCCCATAGATTGCACAGCCATACTCCAATTTAGCTGGGGGAATACGTGTTGAACAATGATGTTTCTTTTGATGTCCCTTTTATCACTTTAAAGAACTTAATTTTACTTTTGACTAATCATAATCACTTTCAATTTAACAATAGGTTCTACAAACAGAATTCTGGACTCCCCATGGGTTCCCCAACATCACATACACTAATAACTAAACAAATCCACACTCTCCTAAACCGAAAACTATTTAAGAAAACGACAACCAAACAATATACTAAATAAACATCCACCAGATATTGCATCTGAATTTAACTCTCTCCCAAGAACAATTCAGTCATCATTAGCCAAACTAAGATACGGCCACCACCCAAATTTACAAACACAAATATAAATAATAATTCAACCTTAATCAAACCACCTCGAATATTGCACAAATTGCAAACCAGGTCCCCTAAACTGTCTCACATTTCCTACTTAGACTGTCACCCTAACCGGCAACCCAGAGAAATATGGGAAATTTCATTTCTGTGATCTATGGTGGAGATCGGCAGCGGCGCGGATTATCTGGAGAGCAGTGTAGCCGCCTCTGAAGACAGTGGTGTCAGGGCCGAAGAAGCTAAAAGATATATATGATATATAAAATATATATATATATATATATATATATATATATATATATATCTATAATATATTAAATATATATATATATATATATATAATTATATAGGGTATATATATATATATATATAATATAATATATATATCCATGTCATCATTCATCCACCTTCTTCCCCAAACTGGGGGTAAGTTGATGTACCAGAACCAAAACAGAAAAGTAGTAGAAAAATATGACACAATTCGAAAGAAAGAGAAACCCAAAACCTTACCATCCCCTTATAACTTAATAGTTGGGAACTCGTCGCAGTCAGAAAAATACACCCCTAGAGCTTCACGGGACCGCGACGGACCCTTACTATGGCATCTCGTCAATGTAGGTTCATTCCCTGGCTCAGGTGGGCCACAACGATAACCTTCCCTCACAAAACCCGACTATCAATCCTAATTATGCCACCTATCTTCCGAATCTGCCAAACTTATATTCTCTCTCCACCAGGCAGTTCTTTACTGACTCACAACTTTTTCTTCGGCCTCCCAGCTGGTCGATTCCCAAGCACGATCACCACATACATCCGCTTAACCAAAACCGACTATCATCCATCCTTTCCACATGACCAAGCCAATCTCAATGCACTTTCATGTATCCTCTCATTACTCCTTTCTTACACCACACAACTCCCTTATGCGTTCTCTCCTCATTTTATCAATTCTTCTCACACCTAAGCACGCCCCTAATATATATATATATATATAATATATATAAAATATATATATATAATATATAATATATATATATTATAATATATATATATAATAATATATATATATATATATATATATATATTTATATTTATTTATCTTTACCACATAGCCTCTTAATCCTGATTAAGTTGTCAAGGGAAAGTTATTTGCATGCGTTCTGACCAAGTGGAAGTAGCAGGGAATATTTAGGCCACGATACGCAAAGCCCTGCTTCAGCCGACGTAGTAGGAATGCTTGCCACCTAAGAGTGGGTTCGCATCCTAGTACGCGGCTTTTCCAATGCGAGAAGCATTGAGAAGAGTGATTTGTTTGTGAATAGACTGTTCTGTTGTATGTGTTGGCTATGTTGGTAGTGATGTGTTGAGATTAGTGTGATACACTATGCCGTAAACTGCAATACATAAATATTGCAGAAAAATCTCCTACGAACGACAAATTTTTTGTGTCCGTTCACGTGGCCGAACTAGAACTCGAACCCATACAAGGGAATCCTGTTCTTAAGGTGAGCCAAAAAAGCTCGCCTTAACCCACTGAGCACTGCTTTAACTCCATATATATATATATATATATATATATATTATATATATATAATATATTAAAAAATAATAATAATATATATATATATATATATATATATATAATATATATATATGATATATAATATATATATATTGATATATATATATATATATATATATATTATATATATTACATATATTCTTCTTCATCTTCCTTCTATTTTCTCAGAATGGAGTAAGGGCTTACATGCATCGGGAAAAGAAAGCAGTAAACATGACAAAAGTCGAAAGAAAGCCCAGCCTACCGCCCCCTCTGTACCATAATTAGTAAACTCGTCGCAGTCAGAAAATCAACCCCTAGAGCTTCATGGGACAGCGATGGACCCTCACTATGGGAGAATCGTCAATGTAAGGGTTCATTCCCTTGGCCCAGGTGGGGCCACAACCATACCCCTCACAATCCCCCGCCATTAACTCCTGTTATACACCTTTTCTTGCTCTACCAAAACTCACATCCCTCCTTCCAAAACATCGTTTACTGAACTCAATCCAGCTATTTCTTGTCTCCCAGCCGTCGGTTCCCACCACTATACATCCGCTTAACCAACCGACTATCAATTTCATCCTTCCACATGACCAAACCACTAACAGTACTTCATTTATTCTCTCATTTACCCTGTTCTTCACACCACACAACCTCTAATACGTTCCATTCCTTCATTTTATCAATTCTTCTCACACGTTAGCACACCCCTAAGATTGTCCATGTGAACACATTGAACTATAATATAATATATAATGATATAATATATATATATATATATATATATATAATATATATTTTATATATTATTATATATATATATATATATATTTATAGACAGAGAGTATACGCATACTCAAAACTCGAAGCGATGAAATTACTTCCCATTTTTAATGGTGCGTTTTTCTCTTTTGCGTTCATTTTCTTTACACACTCATCCTCCAGGCAACAATTACTAACCACCATTTATCCACATATTCATATACACATGATTAAAGTACACACCCAACTTCTAGAACACCTTCCAGACATCCCTACTACTCATATCCTGTGTGCGGGGGAGAAAGATTTTTCCCAATCGTATGTCCGCAGCTGTCGTAGAAGTCGACTAAGGGCCGGTGGTAGTTGGGGTGGCTGCCCACTACCACCTATCTCTTGCAAGGAATGCTGATGCATGCCTCGGAGGTGGTCGTGATCGCCGTAAACGACCTTCTAACTTTCGGCGGAATTGTGATGAATCGTATGGGTACATGAATGTCAGAGGAATAAATGTTGAGGAGAAGAGGAGAGAGGTGATGGATGATTTAGAAAGGGCAAATTTATTTGCTCGCTGTGACTGAAACAAAGATGAAAGGAAAAGGTTGAAATTGAGTGCTGTTGATGTGAAATGTGTGCGTGCTTGTGTGGAAGAGAATGAGAGAGGAGAAGACAGGAGTTGCAATTTTTGATCGAATGACCTGTGCGTACAAAGCTATGGTTAGGACTTTGTGTGTGTGGAGTCCTAGAATTCAATGGTTAAATTTAAGTTTTGAAAAGGTCTCAAGGTATGTGTGTTGTGACGTAGGTCCATCTTGAGGGAAACGTTGAAAGAGTGCGATTTTCTGGGATAGTTTGAATGATGTTCTGGATGGGGTGAGTAGAGCTTCAGATTGATAGCTGGTTTGGGGGACCTAAATGGTTGGATAGTGATCAAAAAAGGACGTTTATAACAGTGTTTTGGCGGGTGCGGGAGAAAAATGAGAATCGCGTAGGAAGTGATTGATTTCTGTGAAGAGAGAGGTATGTTGGTAAGTAATACTTTCTTTAAACACTAAGAGTATCCATAAGTATACTAGAGTTGGTGTAGTAGAGATTGGTATCGAAGTGAAAAAGTTATGATGATTTTGTGTTGGTAAGAAGGAGATGTTGAAGTATGTGTTTGGATGTGTAAATCAGTGAGGGTTAGGAATGGGAATTATCGGATCATTATTGTTGTTCTATGTAAAATTAAGGTTTAGTGGGGGCTTTGGATGGAGAGAAGTGATACGAAAGGAAGTAGGTATAAAATTAAGGAGTGAGAAAGTTAAGTGAGCAAGACATAGGGATAAGTATGTAGAGCGCTCCGCTAGTAAATCGGTTGAATGTGAACAAGTTGAACTGAACAAATCTGGGTGGGCAAATGAAGGAAGCAATTGTTGTAGTGCCAAGGGAAGTGTGTGGATGTGCTAAAGTAGGAAAAAAGAATGTTAACAGCGAATGGTGAAATGAAGAGGTGCATGAAAGGCGGGTAAAGGTAAAAGAATGGCGTTGGTTGAATGTACTAAAAGCATAATTATGAAGTTTCAAAAGAAAAGATGCTGAATTATAAAGGAGGAAAAAAGAAATACTAATAGGTGCATACGTAGGAGAAAACAAGAGGGTAAATGAACAGTGTGTGGAAGGAGGAGGATGAATGGGGACATACAACGGAATAGGAAGCTCTTCTGGAAGAAGCGCGAAAAGTGAAGAATGAGAATAAGGGAAATCTTCGTGTAGAATAATGAATAGGGATGGTGCCTTTTGTAACTGATAAATGGATGTGAGGATTGTGGAAAAGAACACTTCGAAAATCTGCCACAATATTAACAGTAATGATGAGGTGTTAGTGAATTTGTGTGTGGTTTGATGGTGCCAAGAAGGAATAGGTATTTTGGGGATGTGGCTTATTAGTAAGGAGAGGTAAAATGGTAGGTGAGAAAGTTGAAAGAGATGGTTAAAATCTGCAGGTATAGATTGAAATTACTAGTGAAATGATCAAGATTCGGAGGCCGAGATGGTGATGATTGATTTGGAATTTGTGTAATTAAAGAGTTTTGCAGGATAGTTCAAGGATTGGAGAGAGCGGTAATAGTACCCTTAAATAAGGGTAAGGGAGAAAAGGGAACTGTAGAAATATAGGGGAATAAGTTTATGAGTGTGTAGGGAAGGTATATGCTGGGATTTTTGTTCGAAAGAGTGCGTCGAGTGGACTGAAGGACTGATGGTGAAGAACAAGGTGCGTTTGAGAGTGGTAGAAGATGTGTTGATCAAATCTTTACATTGAAACAAATGATTAGGAAAATGAGGGAGAAGAGATAGAATTTAATTTTAGGTTTTAGGATTTACAACAGGCGTTGATAGAGTTAATAGTGAAGCTTTAGGGCAGGTATTAGTGATATATGGTGTTGGTGGTAAGGCTTCTGAATGGAATCAAAAAGTTATGTATACATAGGAAGGCAGTGTTAAGATAAAATGGTCGTCAATGGTTGATTGCGTTTAGGATTAATAGTGGAGTGAGACAGGGTGTGTTATGTCTCCTTGGTTTTCAATTTGTATTATGGATGGGTTATGAAAGAATTCGAGGTGGGATGGCAGGAAATGGGTGTAGAATGATGGAGAATGGAGAAAGTGCGGGTGCCCTACCCTATTATATGCGGAGATGATTTGGTTCTGTGGGTTGGCGAATCTGAAGAGGAGTTTGAGGAGGAATTGGTTAGAAGATTGCAGGGTATGTAAAAAGGAGGGGTTGGAAAGTTAAACGTAGATTGAAGAGTAGGTGTTGGTTGTGAGTGAGACAGTCCTCCAGTGTTGAAGTTATGTTAGATGGGTGAGCAGCTGGAACCAAGTGTCTGGAGTTTAAATATTTATGTTATGTTGTTGGATGAGAAGGGAACGGATTGATGCAGAGTGTAGTAGAAAGTTGTGAAATGGCAGAAGTTTGCTGGTGTGCAATTAAAAATGTTGGTGAAAGTAAAGCGGACTAAGTCTTGAGTGCCGCTAGAGTCTTATTTGAGGGTATGTTGTTACCTGTGTTATTGTATGTAGTTGAGACTATGGTCTGGAATAAGAAAGTATAGATCTTAAAGTTCAATGTGTTCAGATGGACAATCTTAGGGGCAGCTAGGTTGAGAAGAATTGATAAAATGAGGAATGAACGTATTAGAGAGTTGTGTGGTGTGAAGAAAGGGGTAAATGAGAGAATAAATGAAGTATGTTGAGATGTTTGTTCACGTGGAAAGGATGAATGATAGTCGGTTGTTAAGCGGATGTATAGTGAGAGAGTGTGTTGGGAACCACCGGCTGGGAGACCGAAGAGAAAGTGGATTGAGCCGGTGAACGAATGTCTGAAGAGAGAAATGTGATTTGGCGAGCGAGAATAAAGGTCCATGATAGGAGAGAATGGCGGGGTTTTGTATTGGGGCATGGTTGTGGCCCACCTGGGCCAAGGGATGAACCCTTACATTGACGATTTACCATAGTGAGGGTCCGTCGCCGGTCCATGAAAGCTTTGAGGGTGGATTTTCATGTCTGTGATGAGCTTTCAGCTAGATTAATGGTACAGAGGGGGCGGTAAGGCTGGGCTTTCTTTCTCGACATTTGTCATACTCTCCTACTGCCTTTTCTTTTCCGATGCTTGTAGCGCTCCTTACTCCAAATCTTGGGAAAATAAGGTAATGAAGTAAAGAAGAAATATATATTATATATATATATATATATAATATATATATAAATATATATATATATATATATGATATATATATATATAATATATATATATATATATAATATATATATATATATATATAGATATATAATATAATATATATGAAAGGTGGCATTAAAAAAAATCCCTCTCCCCCTAAAAACCCAGCTGCATGTGGGTTTTTTTACTTATTTATTTCATTTCATTTATTATTGTTTTTATTTTGAACAACAAGATATTTAAAAAAAATTTAAGTAGCAATAATACAAAATACATTATGTTTATTTGTATGAGGCGTAGTTGCATTTAATTCAAAGGTGCCCACTATATAACTGAATATTTGGCAATAAAACAGAAGCGAGGCTTACTTGTAGGTCATTTGTTTTTTCTTCAATACTTGTTTGAACAATATAGTTACTTATCAACTTTTGCTTCTTGAGAAGTTGTGGAGTAGATGCACAGGAAGTCAAATCTTGAGATTGGGAACTTTAGGAGATTGATGGAACTGGAGATGTGGACATTAAACTTGTGTCACTTACATCAGTAATATAACAATTTGATTCACTCTTGATGCTGACAGATCTTGATTCTGGAGAGCCAAAAATTATTTCTAAGTTTATAATATCAAGAAATTTTTTTTTACAGCATCAGTTGAAAATTCACATTGCAAACTGCATCCCTGTTTCTCGAAATTCTTCATCTTTTCTTTATCTTTTGAGAACACTTTTTGAGATGTGCCCTCACTCTTTCTGTTTTTGAGATAATCAACAACTTACAGTGATGACAACAGACTTTGTTTATCTTTCCTTCAATTCCACACTTGCTTGCAATTTCCCAAATCTTTATTTTCTTCCTTCTCCATAGGCATCCAGAGTTATTTCTTTTAAATATTTATTAACCCTAGAACATGGTGCCCTTCTTTGTCACAACAACACATTTGTCGGGTGTCATTGTACCCCATGCAAAAACTCCACAAATTATATATTTTTTCAAATGACTTTTAAATGATGAATACCATAGTGAAAGTAATATATTTTCTATATAATAATGTATAATATTTCTCCATTCCCTCCAAAAAAAATTTTTTTAAAATGGAAAATACCAAAACAATGAAAAAGTAAATTTAATAAAAACAGAAAAGTGAAAAAATTGTATAAAAAAAAATTTTATAAAAAGAATTATTTCCCTTTTGAATTTTTGATTCGAGTATACTTAATTTGTTGTTGCCTGTGGTATGTTCATCCTTCTGAAAAGTTTCAGGAATTTAGTGCAATAACGCTCCTGAGTTGGGAGAGGACAAATATGACCATTATTTCAGTGGTAAAAAAAGAACAAACCTGATTTTATGAAAATATAAAATTTACAGATTATTTACACCATAAAATAAAAACATAACTGATTTATAGATTTATATATATCATATATAATAACATATATATATATTAATATATTATATATATATATATATATAATTATATATATATATATATATATATATAATATATTGTTGCCTGATAGTTATATGCAGTCCTTACATGTTAGCGTAAGTGTTGACTGAGACAAACAGCCTTGCTACACCTGTGGCATCGGTAACGTGATTTTCTGTCAGAGTTTTCGTTGGACATGCCCTTTGCAGCGCCTCCATATTATTCCTTGGTCTGCCATGTAGTTACCTCACCGTTGTGGAGCAGTTTGAAGAATGTTGCAGACAAGGCTGATGATACTTTTGGAGTGATAAAAGAAAAAACCAACATTCTCT
>JABUQX010047627.1:7500-12500 GCA_015478945.1 Trachelipus rathkii | reverse complement strand
ATTTTTAAACTGACGGAGTCGTAAAGACAGAATAGGATCCTATATATATTATAATTAATATTAACTAATATATTAATAAATTATATATATATATATATATTATAATATATATAATTTATATATATTTATATTTATTATATATATATATTATTAAGTATATATACTATATATATCCAGTCTCCCGATTAGGTGCCACCTGTATCTAAAAAAAACTACGATAGCTACATAAAAACTGAATACATTTTTGAATTCATCGAACATTTATGTAATAATAATAATTAGTCGCATTTAAGTAGAAAGAAAACTTGCTGTCATAATATATCTTAAATAAAAAAGATATTAGATAAAAACAGTGATTGCATTTTTAATTGTTTAAATATAATGTTTGTTTCACATGAAAATTTTGTGTTTGTGGTGGGGTGTGATCCCTGAAATCCCTTGCTCTGCACCTGTGTAGATAGGTGTATAACGAACATAATAATATCTGGAGAGGGGTTTTGGGCTTACAAATTCAAAAGAATTTCTCAAAAAGTAGATTTTAAGATTTGGAATTCCCGAAAATGTTGATAAAGAAGATCACGACAATGAAGTAATAAAATGAAAATTCTCTAAAAATTGAGTCAATAAAGTTTCAAAATTAAAAATTTAAGGTCAAGTGGGGTCGTCAACGTAAAAATGGATCATGAAGTGACATGAAGTAATATTACTATTACTAGATTTAAAGGACGAACGGTGATTGATCACAACAGCAGCTTAAAGCGACTAGAAAGGAAATCAATTATGATCACAGAATAAATGAAGCATTCAGAAAGAAAGAATTTTGGAAATCAAAGTTCGTGTCATATCTATCGACAGTTTTTTAACATGCCAAGGACTACGACAAAAGGTTCACCAAGGACCAAAAGTAAGAAAGAGAAAGATCCACAGTCGAGGGCTTGTGCAGAAGCAATACAGACGAAATGACATTTGACTACAGGAATGAAAAAGCTTCAGAATTACCCGTTTAAAGGTAGATTCAAAAACTTTAGAATGGAGAGCAGAAGAGGCCCAAATCTTTCTCAGCAACATGGAAAGATAGAAGTTCACATATAGAGACAATACATCTTACTAAAGCAGAGAGAAATCTCAAAATCTCAAGGATTAGATGGATTCTCATTACTAAGAAGATCATATTAAAAAGAAATCGCATTTTTAAAAGAAAACATAATACTCGACAAAACTGAGTTGGAAAGCGTGAAAAGGGAGGAATAGCACCATAGGTGTGTAAAGGGTAGTTAGAGTAAAAAATCTGGATGATAATTCAGTTTTAGCAGATGGCAAAACGCCTGTGTGACTATCACGGGAAGCATGAGGAAAGAAAAAGGAAGAAGTTGTAGGAGATATTTTTGGCAAAGTGTGGCAGAAAGAGGGTGAAGATGATCCAAAAAGATAGCTTCATTTTCTAAGGTAAAAATAGTTTTACGTAATATATCGGTGAATAAAATTTCACGATCCCAGGATAAAAATAAATGATCATTCCATATGAACTCAAAGACGTACAACTACAAGAATACGATACAGAAATTGGATGTTTGAAGAAACCAAAGGAGGAGATAGGTTAACAATTAACGGTTTAAAGTTAAAAGAATGTAATATATTGGGTTCATCTTCAAGACGATCGAGGGTAAGAAGTAGGGAGCTGCGCTAACTATCCAGGTTGCTATGGAAAGAGAATATTTATTATCTACATTAATTAGGGTATACTAATACATATTGCATTAATTAACTTTTTGTCTTTTATATACAGTAAGTGTATTTATAACCTACTTCTCTACCAACTTTCTGACGTTCAACGAGCTCTCACCTCTTTCTTATCCTTAACTCGCTTCTCGCTACTCGCTACTAGAATTCTTTGCTCAAACCTATGTCTGCAATACGGCCTTTATTTTTCCTTTAATTAGCTCATGCCTTTATGCAGATATATTTTCCCAATTCCTCTCTCCTTTTCCTCTTTCTTATAACTTTATCGATTTAGTCAGAGAGGGGAGGTGAGGAATTATCCAATAATAAAAAAATAATAATATATTTTTCAAGTCTTTACACATTCCAAACAAACCTTTGGCATTCCACCTAAAAAAAAGGTGAGGGTGCTCCTATGAAAGGGCACTAGTCCACCGAACAGGGGACGGATATCCCCATAGGAACAGACGTTGCCTCAGGGCTCTAGCGAGCTTTAGAAACCCTGAACTCGCTGACGTGGAGCCCCTTTTTATAGGTATAAGGAAGATCGAAGGTGCATGCGGAAGGTAGAAATACCAGTGGAGAAAATAGGTGGAGGAGGAGGTTAATTCGTGTAATTGTTTCGGTCACTGTGGCTACAATAATCGAGGATAGTAGGACTTAGGTTAATAGTTACTCAGTTCTGATATTAGAAAATGCCGGTCAACTTGAATTTTTAAAGCAAGTATTGATAGACAGGGCTTCCTGTCGCAATATACATAGAAGTTGAATCACGTCTCCCCATTCCCCCCTTATATATGCACATGCTTTACGCGGCGGATAAGCATTACGTCTCACACACACGTATTACGAAGACCATCAACGTATACATCAAGACAGCTCTCGCTGGGGCTCTGCTTTAAATAGTTGTAACTACCTCACCGGTGCATTCAGACGCGCCAATGTGTTCTCTGCGAGCGAGTTCAAGCAGGCGGTGTGAGAAAGATGTCTCTCGCTGCTGCTCTCTCCACCCAATGAAACCACTGCAGGTTGGGCGATTTCGCGCCATCAGCCGTTTCTCAGCTAGCACTAGTTTGCGAGAAATTTTAAAAAAGGTGAAGGGGGAGTCGTGCTCCGTACTTACAGTACACGATCTTCTATTGCTCGCACTGCACAAAGTGGGAGGTGCTTGAATACCGAATTCTCCTCCGGTACCTCCCCCAGTGATATTAATTGTTTTCGCAAACCACTGTAGCAAGACTGGACATACAAACCCCATCACCTCGGATCTATTTACACATGTCGACTATCCAAACTGGAATTCCGTCGATGATGAGCACCCTTGTTATATACAAACCTCATTTATGTGGTTACCTTAGCAGCCGCCAAAGGGCATACAATGTCTACCCGGTAAACTTGGACATCGGATCACTTCACATTACCGAGGTTCATTGTGCATCAAAAAAATGATAGGTGGGAGAATAATTTAATGGTTTCCCCCGTTTTTCAAATGTTTACCACCAAATTCATTTTCTTATTATTCTGTTTGATAAAAAAATTTAAATGTTTTAATAAATACTAAAAAATTACCTTTTTTTAATTCATATACTAATTCGCTCTCTGATTAACTCGAAAGGAAAAAAGGGACACAAAACCACCAAAAAAAAAAAAAAAAAAATAAAAAAATTGAATGAAAAAAGTCACGAAGAATTCCAACAATAATGGAGTTAGGATACAAAATTAATAGAGCTGAATCTACACAGTCTCTTCACGAAAATGATCCGAATAAGACTGCACTGCATTTTCTAAAGATAACTTCTTTTTATGCACTCCAAACCCTTCCCCCTGCGGGATAGATAAGATGTCCATGGTGATTTTTCTTATGGTCCTCATTTTAAACTGGTGTCTTTTTATTTAAGTACTTACAGTGACCGGTTCCTGTGTGGCATATTCTTTCATTTGTCTAATAGTATAAATTAACGTCTGCGCAATGGCTCAGACAGGAGTATGGGGCTAAATACTGAAATGAAGATAATTTATGCCCTGCAGATATCCCAGTCTTTGTTTTGGTAGATCTAGTCTTTAGGTGTCTCGGTGTCTCAGTCTCTCTAACTCCCCCCTCCAATAGGTCACCACGGTTCTTAATCTTGAACTCATGTTTTCGAATAATTACGCTCTCTTTCCTTGAATGTATATAAATACTAAGAGCTGACTCCCGTTGTTCGTGCAGTAACTAAGATTAAGAAGGTGGTTCCTTGTTACTACTACACTGATGGTAGCCGATCTGTATATCATCAGGTCCGACGTACTTGAGAAAGGTCGATATCGTTTATGTTTAGATCTATTCAGCATTGCCTCTATGACTCGGTTCTTAATTACTAATCCGTCCACCTATATGGCTCCCCACCATTTTTGTACCCAATCATAAGGGGTTCCCGTCCCTATCCTGTAACCTTCGGGATGCATGTCACGTATGGAATTATCGTGATGACATAGTATCGAATATCTCCGATGTTATTAGCATAGATGCGACAAATGGCGTGCAATGATTGGTGCCTGATCATGATAGCTCACTGGCATTAGGTTTTGAAAAATCTACGCCCAACAATAACAAACATTTCTCGTGTAAACACGGCTTGAGTGGGTTCTTCCAAATCACGCGTCTTACTGGTATCCCTCTTTGTTTTAAACGGAAGTTTCAAAAATTTTTTTATTCTCGCGTTTACTTGATTAACTCTTTTCTTTGGATGGGTGCGGTTCTTAACTTGAACCACAACCCAAACCACTGTTTTCCTACTTTATGGCCAATTCATCCCCACAGCGCAGGCAGAAAGTTTTAAAGTTCGCCTAGCTTTGGTCGTTATATTAACTAAGTCGTTTAATCCACAAGGAGGGCTAAATGACAATATGATGTATTGTGAGGCAACTTGGTAGTCTTAGGTTCTTGAAAACTGGAAGAAATCGAAGGTATGTTTTGTGGTTAGTGGGTTCCCCTGCGATAAAACCTTTGTCTCCCTCCACTTTTGAAGATTCCGAAGTCATTCTTCCTTCTCCACTCCTCTCCAACTCGTATATACCTAGCACTGTAATTGTTTCTGAAAATGCTCTCTCTCTCTCTCTCTCTCTCTCTCTCTCTCTCTCTTCTCTCTCTTCCTCTCCTCTCTTCTTCTCTCTCTCTCTTCTCTTCTGCGTGCTCTCTCGCTCTTTCTCTCTCTTCTCTCTCTCTCTCTCTCCTCTCTCTCTCTTCTCTCTCTCTCCTTTCCCTCTCCTTCTCTCTCTCCTCTCTCACCCGCTCTCTCTCT
>JABUQX010047626.1:17500-26117 GCA_015478945.1 Trachelipus rathkii | reverse complement strand
CACAGGACCCCTCACGGTATACGATCAAAAGCCTTCTCCAGGTCTACAAATGCCAAATACATTTTTCTGTTAAATTCCCAACCCTTTTCACATACCATCTTTAAAGCGAATATTAAATCAGTAGTTTGATCTATTCTCGGCTAAAACCAGTTGCCCACTCGTCCAATTTTATCTCTACCCTCTCTCTCCAATCTTTTTTCTAATATTCGTTCATACACCTTTGCGATATGTTGTGTCAAAGCAATTCCTCTGTTAATTTCTACAGTCTGTCTTATCTCCTTTTTTAAAAATGGGCATATTACTGAATCTGTTCCATTCTTTTGGTGTCCTTTCTTCTCGCAAGCCACTTATTCATTAATTCTTCATCCATACACTCCTTCTTCTGCCCAATTCTTCAATAACTTCCGCCGGGTATCATTATTCTTCACCCGTGTTTCCTTTTCTTTCATCTTTCCTCAAGGCATATGTCGCATTTCTTCGTCGTGATCTGCCACTTCGTCTCCACCACCCCCATGTGTTCCACCTTCATGCACATTTCTCCTCCTCCACATTCGTTGGGATATTTAGCCAAATCACAAATATTTCTTCCACATATACTTCCCCAATCTCTCTTCGGGTCCGTTAACAACACTTCCTTCTCATTCTTTTATGCCCTCTCGTGGAGATGCTGCCTCTTTTCCTATAGTTTTTTTCGCCATATTAAATGTCAATTTCTAGTTAACCGACAAGGTCCTCTTCCCAGATCTTACCAATCTTCTCCCATGTATTTTCCTTTTTCCATTTTTTATCTCTCTGTTTCATTTCTCACCGTTTTATATGCTTCCCTATCCTCCACTCTTCTTGATTTTATATATTCCCATATTCTCATTTTTCTCTTGGACTGCTTCTTGCAACTCGTTCTGTGCCACCACCGCTGTTTGTTTTTTTCCTTTTTCCCATATCGTTTTGGTTTCTATTGATCCTCTCAGACTACCTTCCACCAATGTATCACGAAAAACCTCCCAACCTCCTCCACATCTACATCCTCCCCAATCCTCTGTCTTTTCGCATCCATTTCTCTCTGGAATGTGTTTTTACATCCTGGGTCTCTCAGTTTCTCAACCATAAATCTTTTCTCCGTCTGCATCTAAAAGGCTTCGGGGCATTTCCATTCCTCAATTTCCCACCACCATTCGGTGGTCTTCATCTCCCGATACGGATGGTAACTTTTTCATCCTTAATATTCTTTTTGCTGGTTTTGTTTAATATCAAAACTCTATCATTTGAATTTCTCTCCATAAGCCTGCCTTCCGTCATTCCCATCGGGTACCATGTCCATTTCTAACTTTTTCTATGTTTATAGTACGTGTTCATTACACTCATGTTTACGTACACAAAAGTCTATGATGCTATCTCCCGCCAGATTCTTATTCCCCAAACTAAATGCTCCTATCACATTCTCTATTCCTCGGCGATCCGTACCAACGTGTCCATTCATATCCCCAAAACAATTACATTATCATGAACAGTACGTCTATTTTTTTAACATGCTGGCAATTCTTGATAGAAAAATTTCCCTCTTCCAGCTGGTCTGGCCTTGCTGCTGGCGTACACTGTATGAGGCTCAGATTTTACTCCCGTTTGTCTTTATTGAAACAGACATAAAACGAGAATTTTTCTGTTCGATGTTACTTCCTCTTTGTGACATCTCTTCCGACATTACACTCCCACTCCATGTCATTTTTCTTCTTCCTCCACTATATATCAATTGGTAATTATGATGAAGAACTCTAGCTCCACTTCCGGCCAATCTGGTTTCACAAACTCCGAGCACATCCAACCTCCGCTCTATCATCAGCATCACCATTCTCCTCCTCCTTCCTCTCAACGTTCCAACATTTAATGTGGTAACGTATATTTTTCCTAGAAGTTCCGTTTTCGTAATCCAAAAATCGCGCGTCGTCTTAAAAGTCTTTCAGGGCTCCGAGGAAAAACATGAGTTTCTTGAGCAGGTGTTGTCGGCTGCCGCTTGCTGGGCCGTCGCAACCTATTTCCAACAATAGTGAGTGGTGTAAACTTGCCTAATTATCCAACAGCTGGTTAACGGGAAGAAAAATTACAGGATGTGGGCGACTTATTTCTCGCCACGACAACCCTCTAATAGACTATCCAAAATGTTAATAAATTAGCAGTTCTTCTTGTCAATGCTATGAAGTGGACTAGTAGAGATAAACATTCAAATTCAAGATATCAATAGACTGACTTCAGATTTTATAATAAGATTTATATATTGTGAAAATGATAAATATAATAAATAAAATAAGAAATTAAATAAATAACTAAACATAAATTAATAATTCTTTATTCAATATAACTTATAAAACATATAAAATAATAATAAAGAAACTTGTTATAGTTATTAAGTATTAATATCTACAAAGTATTGGAGCATTCTCATGTGCTATAAATATGAATTTTATTATTTGTATCTGTTTTTTTAAATTATAGTAATGTGAATAATTCAATCATTGAAAGAGATATTCATATATCAAAGAAGTTTTATATAACATTATATACGACATTTAAAAAATTTTGTTTTGCCTACCTGTGACATTATCCATATCAAGTTTTTAGTCAATTTAATACGACCTTAAAACATGGTCAGTAACATTAATTATTCCTTCAGTAGTCTACTTTACCTTTTCTTCTATTATTCATAATATTCATATCCACAGTTTAAGAATGTGTTGTAGGTTCTTGAGCTGTGTATATATTTTATTCTCCTTCCGTCATATATTCTATTATGCCGAACTCTTTCTCATTATTTTCTCTTCCCAATCTTGTATTCGATTTCAGAACTTCACTTACCCCTACGATAAGTCTATATCTTATAGGCTTTAAATGTCAGCAATATATATGAGTATGAGAAAACCAGTGTGCCTTATACAGACGCTACGCAGCTTTTGATAGCCGTCTCCTTTCCATTTCGGACGTGAGACTGGGGCGGCTATTCAGTGATAAAAGGCCCTCCGGCATTGTATAGTCTAGCACACGCGCGTATGCTGAGATCATATGTTCGAAATCCGCAGTGATGGAGAGTAAATTCTTCGTGTGACCCTATAAATAGATTAATATATAATATAATAATAATAATAATAATTAATAATAATAATTAATAAATAATAATAATAATAGTAAATCAATATGAATAAATCAAACGGGCGCGAGGAGGAAAGCTTTATAACCACCTAAGCCATCACGTCCCCAAAAAGAGCGCTTCAAGCGTAGTGTCTAAAGCACCCGGTTTTCTCATCTCATAATTGCTGAGTACTCAAAGGCCTATATGATTTAGACTTCGTGGAGGTAAGTTTGGTTCGAAAACAGCAAGATTGGAAGAGAAATAGGAGAGTCGGCATAGATAGAGGAGGAGAAATTAACAGCTCAAGAACCACACTCTTAAACTGTGGTAGATATTTGTTGAAAGAAGGAAAGAGACTACTGTAAGGAAATGATGTCTGACCAGTTAACGATAATGCAAAATTATTTATAGCAAACAAAATTTTAAATTCAAAATTATTTTATATATTTTTATTTTTATTTATAATTTAAAAGATCAAGATTTATACAGAGGAGCTCCAATATTTTGATACCGTGTTCTTTTTTTTGGATGACAAAATTTTTTCAACTTTTCTTTCGAATATCATATCTTTAAAATCTGAGCAGCTGATCTGAATGTTTATCTCTACTAGTCCACTTCATAGCATTGACAAGAAGGCTGCATAACTTTGGATGCTGGGGGTTGGGAACACCCCACATCCTGTAATTTTCTTCCCGTTAACAGCTGTTGATAATTAGCAGTTTACACCACCTCACTATTTGTTGGAAAATAGGGTTGCGACAGGCCCAGCAAGCCGGCAGCCGACAACACCTGCTCAAGAAACTCATGTTTTGCCTCGGAGCCCTGAAAGACTTTTAAGACGACCGCGCGATTTTGGATTACGAAACGGAACTTCTAGGAAAAATATACGTTACCACATTAAATGTTGGAACGTTGAGAGGGAAGGAGGAGGAGATGGTGATGCTGATGATAGAGCGGAGGTTGGATGTGCTCGGAGTTTGTGAAACCAGATTGGCCGGAAGTGGAGCTAGAGTTCTTCATCATAATTACCAATTGATATATAGTGGAGGAAGAGAAAATAGACATGGAGTGGGAGTGATAATGTCGGAGGAGATGTCACAAAGAGTAAGTAACATCGAACAGAAAAATTCTCGTTTTATGTCTGTTTCAATAAAGACAAACGGAGTAAATCTGAGCCTCATACAGGTGTACGCACCGCAGCAAGGCAGACCAGCTGGAGAGAGGGAAATTTTCTATCAAGAATTGCAGGATGTTAAAAATAGAGTACCGTTCCATGATAATGTAATTGTTTTGGGGGATATGAATGGACACGTTGGTACGAATCGCAGAGGAATAGAGAATGTGATAGGAGCGTTTAGTTTGGGAAATAGGAATCTGGCGGGAGATAGCATCATAGACTTTTGTGTACGTAACAACATGAGTATAATGAACACGTACTATAAACATAGAGAAAGTCAGAAATGGACATGGTACCGATGGGATGACGGAAGGCAGGCTTATGGAGAGAAATCAATGATAGATTTGATATTAACAAACCACAAAAGAATATTTAAGGATATGAAAAGTATACCATCCGTATCGGGAGATGCAGACCACCGAATGGTGGTGGGGAAATTGAGAATGGAAATGCCGAAGCCTTTTAGATGCAGACGGAGAAAAAGATTTATGGTTGAGAAACTGAGAGACCAGGATTGTAAAAACACATTCCAGAGAGAAATGGATGCGAAAAGACAGAGGATTGGGGAGCATGTAGATGTGGAGAACGGTGGGAGGTTTTTCGTGATACATTGGTGGAGGTATCTGAGAGGATCATAGAAACCAAAACGATATATGGGAAAAAGAAAAAACAAACAGCGTGGTGGGGACAGAACGAGTGCAAAGAAGGGCAGTCAAGAGAAAAATGACATGTCAGAACAGGATGTTTTAGAAGATGGATATGAAAACAAGGAAGAGTGGGAGGATAGGAAGCATATAAAACGGTGAAGAAATGAAACAGAGAGGAATAAAAAATGGAAAAGGAAAATTTACATGGGAGAAGATTGGTAGAGATACTGGAACAGAGGACCTTGCGGGTACTAGAAAATTGACATTTAATATGGCAAAAAAACTATAGGAAAAGAGCAGCATCTCCAACATATGCAATAAAGAATGAGAAATGGAGTGTTGTAACGGACCCGAAAGAGATTGGGGAAAGATGGAAGAATTATTTTTATTGCTATTCATGATTTTCAAAATTCTGTGGAGGATGGAGGATGTGCATGAAGTGGGAAACAATGGGGAGGTGGTGAAGGACGAGTGGCAGATCACGGACGAAGAAATGACATATGGCTTTGAGGAAGATGAAAAACCGAAAAGCACCTCATTGAGATGGGATACCGGCGGAAATTTTGAAGAATGTGGGAAGAGAAGGAAGTGTATGGATTGGAAAGAATTAATGAATAAGTGCTGCGAGAAGAAAGGACACCAAAGAAGGCTTCCAGTGAAATATGCCCAATTTTTAAGAAGGAGGATAAGACAGACTGTAGAAATTACAGAGGAATTGCTTTGACACCAAATATGGCAAAGGTAATGAACGAAAATTAGAAAAAAGATTGAGAGAGAGGGTAGAAGATAAAATTGACGAGTGGCAACATGGTTTAGACCAAAATAGATCAACTACTGATTTAATATTCGCTTTAAAGATGGTATGTGAAAAGGGGTTGGGAATTTAACAGAAAAATGTATTTGGCATTTGTTAGACCTGGAGAAGGCTTTTGTCGCTTATTAACCGAGAAAGGGTCCTGTGGAATATCCTTAGAACGAGAGAGTATGGAATACCGGGAAAAAACTGAAAAAGAGCAATAAAGGCAACTTATATGAATAGTTGTATGCAAGTTTTTGAAGACCCAGATGGGACGATGGAGATTGGTATTGAGGTTTGATTACGGGGGTGAAAAACAGGGTAGGTTCTCTTCTCCGATTTTGTTTATACTGTTCATGGATTATTGTGGAAAATGGTCCAAAGACACGTGGAGGGAACTGTCTTTGGATTCGCAGATGATCATGCGTTAGTGGCGGGAATTCAGGGAGGCTCTGCAGAGATTTAGTATCGTGGGATGAGGAGTTGGAGGGAGAGAGAGGAATGAGGATAAATGAGTAGAAGACTGAGGTGATGTTGATAGGTAAAGAGGAGGAGGAAATGAATATTAGAGTGAGGGATCAAGAATTGAAGCAGGTTGATCAGTTTAAATACCTTGGAGTTTGTTTCGGGACGGGAAATGTTATTAACATAAAATTGAATAGTAGAATTGAAAAGTTTAATAATACATTAAGATTGCTTTATCCGTTAATACGAGACAGGAATGTCCCTCAAAAGGTGAAAATAATAATATACGTGTGAATATACTAAGACCTATACTAACGTATTTGGTTGCGAAGCGTGGGCTTTAAACACAAAATCTAAGAGTAAGATACAAGCTTGTTGAAATGAGGGTTTGAGATCCATAAAGGGAGTTACGAGGGACGGGATAGAATGAGAAATTGATGACATAAGAGCAGAGTTGGGGGTTGAAAGTATACTGAGTTTTATATTGAAAAGGGGGACAGCTGCGATTGGTACGACATATTGATGAGGGATAGATACCCGAGAAGTTCTTACAGAATGGAGGCCAGATGGAAAGACGAAAGGTAGGACAACCAAGAAACCAGTATGGAGTGGATAACAGTTTGAGACGGCCATTGAAAGAAGAGGACGTGGGATGGAGGAGCTGGAAGAGTCAGGAGTCTATGGAGGACCGAACGCGGTGGAGGGATTTCGTCCAGAACAGCTGACAAGCGTTCACGCTTACAGGAGTCTGGTGAAGAAGAAAGAAGAGAAGAAGAAGAAGAAGAAGAAAGAAGAAGAAGAAGAAGAAGAAGAAGAAGAAGAAGAAGAAGAAGAAGAAGAAGAAGAAGAAGAAAGAAGGAAGAAGAAGAAGAAGAAGAAGAAGAAGAGAAGAAGAGGAAGAAGAAGAAGAAGAAGAAGTATTATTATTATTATTAGTATTATATTATTATATTATTATATATTATATATTTTTAAATTGTTGTTATTATGTATTATATGCAGAAGATTATTATTATTATTATTATTATTATTATTATTATTATTATTATTATTATTATTATTATTATTATTATTATTATTATTATTATTATTATTATTATGATTACTTCAAATAATATTAGCTCTAAAATCATCCTAATACTTTATTGACATAACAGAATTATTATATTGCAATGATCACTGAAACGGACCAACCAAAATAAAATATATAATTTAGTTTTTTAGTTTATTTTAATGTATTTTTTATATATTTTTTTTGTATATTTAACTGATTTAACTTCAATAGAAATAAAAAATTAAAATAAAACTATACATATTATGAAGTTTTCAATATATTTTTTTCAATTTTCAACAAACTATTGGCATTGTAACCCTTAAGTCCGTAACACTCTTCAGTGTTGCTGTTTCATTGTGTCATAGAATATAGGCCCTATTTTAAGATTTATGATGAACTCTAGGGTGTTCTGTGAGTTTTGCATAAGCATGCTTAGTGATTGGGTCTATTTACTCAAATTGAATTGGAGTCGAGATAGGCCCATCTGCCAGCTGCAGCGACTAGGCCCTATTTTTAGAATTTTATGAATGTTTATAGCTAACCAAAGTAAAATTTAGTATAAACCCAAAAAAAAAATTTATTTCACAGTTACTTGCCTTTCCTGATTTTCCATTTTGATTTACATAGATTGAATAAATCACTTCAAAAATAATACTATATCGCACTTAAAAAAAAAAGTTTTTACAATTTAATTTCGCGTGACGTCACAAATATGAAAAAATCAAAAAACCACCAACCCTATATTATTATTATTATTATTATTATTATTATTATTATTATTATTATTATTATTATTATTATTATTATTATATTATTATTATTATTATTATTATTATTATTATTATTATTATTGTTGTTGTTGTTGTTGTTACTAATCTTCATTTGAGTGACTCACTTCGTTCATATAATTATATGACTTAACTCGTCAACATAAGTGAATCACCTCGTTCACATAATTGTGTGACTCACATTGTTCACATATATAAATGACTCGCCTCGTTCATATAATTAGGTGACTCACATCGTTCACAAAATTAAGTGACCCACCTCGCGTTCACATAATTAAGTGACTCACCTTGTCCAAATAAAACTCACCTCGTCCACAAAATTAAATGCCCCACCTCATTCGTATAATTAAAGACTCACCTTGTCTACAAAATTAAATGACTCTCCTCATTGTATAATTAGGTGACTCACCTCGTCCACATAAAATGAATCACCTAGTCCACAAAATTAGATGCCCCACCTCATTCGTAAAATTAAAGACTCACCTCGTCCACAAAAATTAAATGACTCTCTTCATTGCATAACCAGGTGACTCACCTCGTCCACATATCCTTCTTTTACTTTGATATTTGAA
>JABUQX010047626.1:0-12500 GCA_015478945.1 Trachelipus rathkii | reverse complement strand
AACAATGTAAATATGTAGATCAAAATATATATATAAAATAATTACCAAAATAAAAAAAATATATATATAATATATATATAATACATATATAAATATATATAATAAAATAAACCTAATATATAAATAATATCCAAAATTATGATAAATATATAATAGTTCAAATCATAATTATATATATATATATTATACATATAGGTCATATATTCACGAACGGCGTAGCAAAACGTAATTGGGACGGGACCCTCGCCGGTATGTGAATTAAGGCTTTTTTTGTGCCTCGCGAGTGCCTGCAAGCAATACTACGGATTATGGTACTAATATATATTAAGTGTGCAGTAACACTGACTATAAAAACAATTGATAGAAAATTTATTTTAAAACTTTTAGTTTACCTTTAAATATATATGTAGTACGTACAGTACATGATCTTACAATAAATTAAGAAAAAGAATTAGGAAATTATATTAAAATTTTAAGTACAAAAAATATTTATAACGTAAATTTGAGGAATGCCACTTCTAAATCAGGATGCCACATCTTCGTCCAACCGTACAATAACGAATCTTCATCACCTGAATCTACACTAAAACAACCGCCTTCGCTTTGCAGATGGTGAATTTAGTGATGAAAGTTTTGATAGAATCTGATAATGATGGGTAGGACAGACATTTCAGTACAAAGAGATAGTTAAGCGATGGAATGTCTATGAAGAATGACAACAAAGATGTCTGTTTTACAGAATGCCTCTTCTTCTCAGAATACAAGTTGCTATATAACACGCAACTGGCATTTGTTATGACAGCATTAACTTTGACGATCTTTCAAACTTTTGGATCTAGATCTTTTCACTGGATGTAGAAGCCATTAATTTTTAATAGTAAATTTATTATACAGATATTAAAGATTGAAGAAAATTGTGAGAATAGATAGATCCAATTACAGAAACCAAACATACAATAGACTGATAATAAGCAGACTGACACGCCCATGCGATCACCCGATAAGCTGCAATGGCAGAATTTGAATAGCATCTGTATTCGTTAGTGCTTGGGTTTCCTTCCGCACAACACTGAGATAGTTAAGAGCGCCGATTATTGACGAAAACGCCGTTTAAAGCGAGTAGCCCGGTAATCAGACCAACGGGAGTTCAGATTAAGGGTGCCTAAATAATTAATCATACAAATATATATATAATAAGCTAAATATAAAATATAAATATAATAATACTAAATATATATAAATACTATATAATATATATTTAATACTATACTGTTGATATGGATATATCCTTTGGAGAGAAATATATGTACCATAACTTCCATGTTGTTTCGATGGAGAGTTCGCCAAGCAAGAGTCGATTCCCCGCAAGATACTAAATCCCTGAACGGCCTTGCTTTTCGATTCCTCAGTTTACTAAAGGGTCCACATGCAAAATGACCGACGTCGTCCATGTGTCACATTCCCACAACCCATATAAAAAATAATAATAAATAATAAATAATAATAAAATAATAAATAATAATAAATAATAATAATAATAATAATTAAACATAATAAATAATAATAATAATAATTAAAACAAAAAAATCATAAATTAATGAATAATCTTAAATTTTAAAAGTGATTAACTTGTTACAAAATAAATATAATTCTGTCCATCTAATATTCTATTAAATACCCTTCACAAAGCTAGTCGAAGAAGAAAAAGGAAACAACAATAAAAAGAAAAAGCAAAAATATTATTCTATTAAAAAAATTAAATGCATATAGTCTTACTTTGACAGAAGTCGAAAAGAAAAGACACAGCCTTACCGCCCCGACCCCACTCAATGTATTTATCACATTAATTATTAGTAGAGAATTACGTCAAGAGACAGAAAATCACACACAGAGCTTCACAGGAGACGCGATAGGACAAACATCACTATGGTAAAATCGTCAATGATTAAAGGAAGCTTCAATCCCTTGCCCAAGATAGGGCCAACAAACATACCCCCATACAAAAACACACGTCATTAACAACTCACAAAACCCCGCCATTTATTCTCGCCTCTGCCAAACAATCACATTTCTCTCACTTCAGAACATCGAATTCATATGACTCAAATCCACTTTTTACTTCGGTCTCCCAAGCAACGGGATCCGGTTCCCAGCACTAACTCGCCAGCTATACCATCCGCTAACCAAACGACTATCAATTACATCCTTTCCACAGACAAAACCATCTCAACATTACTTTCATTTATTCTCTCTTTCCCTCTCATTTCTTTCCACACCCAACACAAACTTATACTCTAATACGTTCATTCCTCAAATTTATCAAAAATCTTCTCAAACACACTTAGCATGCACACTTAAATGGATTGTCCATCTGAAAACACATGTGAACTTAAATAGATCTATAACTTCTATATCCAGAAACATAAGTTCACACATATACAAAAAGCACCCAACACAAGGTAACAAAATAACCCCTAGTCCAATAGTAAGAACCCATAGGCGCACTTCAAGACTTATTCCCTTTACAACCACTAAATCATATTTTTTATAATATAACATAAAAATAATAATAAATAATAAATAATAAATAACAATAATAATAATAATATATAAATAAAATAAATAATAATAATAATATACCTTAATAATAATAATAAAATAATAATCAATAATAATAATATATAAATAATAATACTTAATAATGAAATAATAGAAATGGGATACTGTTAATAATTTAAGTAAGTAGAAAAATTAAAATTTCAATAATAATAAATTTAATAGTAATAAAATAATAAATAATAATAATATAAATTAATAAAATAATAATAAAAATAAATTAACAATAAAAATAATAATAATAATAATAATAATTAATACTAATAATAATAATAATAGTATAAAATAAATAAATAATAATAAATAAATAAATAAATTAATAATAAATTCTTATGATATGAATAATTAAAAATAAAACAAACAAACTTTTCAATGTTTAAGTGATTAAAATTACAAGGAACCCACCACATTCTCACAAAGGTTGGCGGGCCACACAATGGGAGATTGATAATATAAATTAACAAAATCATGGGTGGGTCCTACGCAATACATATTTTGAACTGTCAAAGGAAAAAATATGAATGAAGTGAAAATGAAATATTTTAGATCAAAGATAAATAAAATTAATGTACTTACATAATAAATAAACAGTAGAATCTTCAATATCTTAACATAACAAAAATCAATAATTATGTTCGTTAAAGATGTTCGGGCTCTATGGACGATAACAGAAAATAGAGATTACTACTAACTGGGAGATTCAGATAGCTGTGGGGGATAATCTTTTAAGAAGGTGTTATGGGACCTTAAAGTAGGAAATGACGACGCGAAATGGTACCCAGTTGAGGAAAACAATCAATGAAAATATTACTAAACAATCTTCAGAAATAGCATGGTGCAACTGAGTTTCGCTGGAGATTGGAGAGAAGTTCTGTTTGGATGGGGTTGTGTCGGTGGGATTAACACGCGGAGGCATGGGGGCAGCTGTAATTGTAGACGTAAGATGGCCTTTGATACAATTGTTAGGGATAATAATTTCCAATTGAAACTTGGCTATATGCATCTACATGCTACTCAATTTAATGAATGAGTACATAAAAACTACCAAAAAAAAAACACTTCCTGTTCAAAAACAGGTAAGAAGAGGCATTTAACAAGGAAGACAGCAGTTCTTTAACAGAAAAAGTTGGATGTAATTTTCACAAGGGAATGTGAAATAAATATACTACAGACTCGCAAAATATGATCCTCCAGATATACCACTACAAGTATTTTTACAAGGGAATGGACACAAACACCATGACATTTGATAGCAACAGTCTGAGCGTCGAGAGAAATTAAAACGTGCAACACTGTAACTTAAGTGAACCCTAATTTCTCAACCTTATAAGAAGGGATGAACGGTACAAGGTATTAAAAGGTACGGCAGTAGAAAGGCAATGTTGTTTGGGGGGAGAAAAGACTGAAGGTTAGGAAGATGACACAAGGAAATACATAATAAAATGTCAAAAGGGATATAAATCTTTTTATACATATGTGTTAAAATCAGGGTTGCGGAACGGGATCTAGAGTCGGGAACTGGAGCCGCGGAGCCGACATTTTTTTTTGTGGAGCCTAGTGACGTACGCAGAGGGACCACAACCCCCTACAGCCTCCCCCTCCCCACCTAATAAAAAAACTGAAAAACATCGGTACTTTATAAGATTCAGCCACCCCCTCTTCAATAATAAAAAAAAATTTCCGAAATCCAGTGTTGGAGCCGGTGCAAAAAAAAATATATATATTTTACTATAAGATAAGAACTTTGGAGACGAATATTTTTAAATGATGGATCCAATAGATAAATTTAAGGACGTCGCAGCTCTGGTTAAAATAAAGTTTTGGGGGAAAAATATTCGCTCTGATTTTGATAAATTAAATTTTTTATTATTCATATAGCTAGTCTCTTTAGAGGGGTTTATATATATTACTATAATGTATAAAATTTTAGTTTTTTTATATATCTACTTTTAATTATCTCTTTGAGTACCAATATTATTATTAATAAAATTAACTAAGCCCACACAAACTCACCCACTATACTGCACTCACACTATATTATTATATATATATTAATATATGAGATTAATTTAATGTAATTATATTATATAAAATAATTATATATATTAAAAATATATATTAATATACATATATAATATATATATTTATAATATATTATTAAAATATATACTAATATTATTATATATATATTAATATATATATAATTATATAATATATATATTTAATAATATATATAATATATTATTTTATTAATTTTAATATTTATGATTATTAATATGATATTATAAATATATGATAATTATTTAATAATTACATATAATAATATATATTAATATATATATATTATTAATATATATATATTAGATATTTATCACTATTATTAATATATATTATAATAATTTATATATAATATTATATATTAATATTTAAAATAATTATAATATATATTTAATTGATATATTTAATATATTATAATTATTAATTATCTATATATATTAAATAATTATATTAAGTTAATATATTATCATATCATATTATATTATATATATAATATATATAATAATTTATATCTAATTTAATTATTATATTATAATAGCTTACTTAGACATGCACTTTCTCTTAATCTTGATTTAAATCGATATATGGGACCGATGACTTCAAACTCTCCATTTTATCACTCATTTTAATTGGCTCCCTCGTTTTGTATTCATAGAGTTTGACTCATCTTATCGTCTACAGCATTTTCCGATTCAATTCTTGCCGATTTGTCTCGTGTAAATTTCATCAAGTGGTAATATTTATGGTAACCTCGATAAATCTTTTAGTAAAGTTTTAAACTTCATTTTGTGAACATTACATTAACTTTCATATACATTAATGCTCCTCCTCTAAGATGATATACTCTTCTTACCCCTTAATCTTTATAACCGTATACCTTTGATGTGCTGACTAAATGTTATTCTTACCTAGATAAACATACATTAAACATTTAGGACTAAATATCTAATAAGTGTAATTAATCTTTTAGAGATCTCTGTACATTTACAAACAATCGTGTTGTCAAAACATATAAGCGTCTCTCAGAACAGCTCGGAATCTGTTTCAGATTGTGCGATGAAATCTCTTTTCGCTTGAGGCGGTGCTCAGATATCACAGTATATTAATATAAAGGTTCTTATTGGCCCTTACCGGCATGGCATACTCGGTTCCCCATTTTTTAGTGGAGTGAATTCTTGTTTTTCCACCTTCTTATTGGGATTAAGGTGTTAGATTGACTCAAGTGGACTAAGAGGTGACTATATAAACTGTCCCATACTCTACTGACCATTGTACCCTGTTTTCATCTTGCCGTGATCGTGACGTAGTGTGCCCTTAGTCTTTTAATTTCAATATTAAGGTAACTTATCAATCAGTAGCAGATTAGTTTTAGCTTCGGTCGAGAATGTACCTCTCGCTATATCCTTATAACACCATCTGTCCAGTGCGCCTCCCTTCGTTTTGAAACAACAAGAGTGTTCACGTGGTGTCTCTTTCAATGAAAATTTTAGTCTGTGAATATTGGAGGACTTCAGGATCATCAGTTTGTTACTGCCTTCTATTCCATTTACATTTGTCTTATGGAATTTTTTCCTTCTTTTATTTTACTCCCATTTTTTTCAAAGTTCCTCGATTTTAAGTCCCGCGTCTGCGCCCACCTTGTTCTCTCATTCTGCCGTAGGCAAAGGGTCAGGGTGGGCTTACTTTTCATTTATTTTAATTTTTATTTTTCTTTATGTAATTTTATTTATTTATTTATTTATTTATTTATTATTTATTTATTTATTTTTTGCCCCGACTCCATAAAAAAAAAATCTGCCCCGTGAGTGTTGTATCATTATATATATTAATATATATACGTATTAATATATATAATATATTATATATATATTATATATATATTATATCTATATATATCTATTATATATATTATATACTTATATAATATATATATATTTATATATATATATATATTATATATATATATATATATATATATTATTATAATGTATTTAAAAACTTAGTTGGGGTGTCTCTCTCTCATCCGTTCACTATATAAGTTCTTATTCATTTCAGACCGTAGGGCGTCTTGTCAGCCCGAAGGTCTACGTGCGTTGAAGTTGCCACGCCGGTTCTAGTCGAGTAGGGCCGGGTTGGTTTCCTTTTGAACAGGTTCGAGTCGAGTCGGGCCGAGTCGGTTTTCTTTTGAATCATAACTCAGGGGATTCGACAGGGACAGTTAGGAGCTGATGTGACGCAACTTCGACTGGGAGCTGTGTTCTCCAGACCGAGACCAGAGAATTCAAGTGAGAGGGGGTGGGGGAAAGACCTCCAGAGTTCGATGACCTCCGTGAAGCCTCAGAGTGTAGTGTGGTTTGGGATCAGGGCTTGATGGACAGATGAGGAGGGCAAAAAGCTGAGGAGGGTAAAACCACCCATGAGAAGCAACAGAGGATTGTAAAACCACCCACCAAGATCAACAGAGGAGGTTAAAAGCGTCTCAGGAACCTCGTGAAGAAGGAAAATACCCACCAAGAGCAGCACAGGAGGGTAAAAAGGCCTCATGCCCCTACGTGAGCACGGGTAATGCTCACACACGTGAAGCACGGGTCTTGTGACAGAGTCCCTACGCAGAAAAATACCGCACAGGGCCGGGGGCCCTGTGAGCAAATCCCTATGCAGAAAATACCCCAGGAACCTACGTTAGATGCCCAAAAATAACCCCCTTCGTACGCTAGGGAGGGAAATACCCTCCTGGAGGGGTAAAAACACCTACTCAAGCGGCATAATTACTATCGGGTGGATCACCCATGTAGACTAGCATATAATTATTTAGTGTTTCATAGTAACTAATTTGACAAACTTAACATTTACCTACAAATTAGCTTAACGCCTGACGTTAAAACAACAACCTTGCCTAACTTTAACAATGCAATCGCATCGCTTTCTTTTCCATTGGCCTATCAACGCAGTTGCGTCAAACAGATCCGTTGCTTGAGGAATAAGTGGATAAACCTCTTAGTAAAAGATTACAGGCGTGCGGAAACTCTGCAGAAAGTAATGGAATGTTGCACATGGACGAGATAGTAAAAACGAAAGGGAAGCCCCCAAAAACAGAGACTAATCCAGAGAACACTTGACAAAAAATTTGTCATTGTAGTTAGTAACCAGATTCGACATTGATGTGAGGCGAATCAAAACGATATATTTTTTAACGCAAGAAGGATACTATCTGTGGAAATAACGATGAAGGGCCAGGCAAGAAGATATATCTTGTATTTTGTTCAAGAGAATCTAAATATTGATAGTGATGAGAATTAAGATATTATTAGATAAGCCTAGAAAAATAATATTCTTAAAGGTGGTGCTGGTGATGGTAGTGATATTGATAATATTAATAAGAACACTCCCTCCTAGAATAAGGCTCTGCCCGTGAGTGGTGGTGACATTTGTAAAAAAAAAATCAAAGACACTGTGTATATATAACTATGAAAGCACAACAAACAAGCACATGTAAGCATGATCGAATCCTAGTGTATCATATAGAGGATGTTATTTCTTTGAAGTCATACATTGTATTTCGATCTTCGCTCAAACATTAAAATAATTTAGCTTTCCTTGTAGAAAATATTGTAAATTGGAAACTTTTATTGAAAATTTGTGCTTCTGTAATAAATTTATGTTTTGCTACATCAAAAACATAATAACATGTGTTTATAATATACACACCGCTCCTCAAATTGTACATCTATTCACACCTTAACCATGATTTTCACATGTACATTTTTTATTTATGTTGAATAACAGATTTGACTTAAGCAAAGTTCCGTGTTCATGCTAACTTAGTACATAGCTCCGATCATTTTTTTCAAAGATATCTTGTACAGCCTCACAAACTATTCTACCTAACAATACTAGGGTTAACCTAACTTAATAGCCCAACTGTGCAGCCCGATAGTCTTCTCCTTCATTCATCTTACTAGAGATACTAAAATTAAATTTCACGAGTTCATTATTTAATAAAAAAGTTCGTAAGGAATTTATCTTTTCAATACGAGAAGGTCCATTTTGGATCATCCTCTACGGAAAGTAAGGATGTGAAGTCCCTGTTTTGGGGTCACTCCTCGAAAGCGAGGGTGACCCCAAAAGGCAGGGATTATATAATAATAATATATTATAATTATACTATATTATTATATATATATTATAATATATATATTATAATATATATTATAGATATATATATATCATATTAGTTATTATATATTCTATATTCTATAGGCAACATAACTTCCTTTTTTGCAAAACGCAATAAACACATGTTATGATTCTGAACATCTTTATTTCATATTATAATGTAAGTACATAATCTAAAGTAATGTTCACACAGTTTTAAAATTCATATCAGATAGGTGCCGACCCCCAATGTCCATACACTGAATAAGCCGATTTCCGTGGCGTTTGTCATGACCCTTACCAGCATAGCAGCGGGTAATTGGCAATATTGGCCCTGATGTTGGCCTTCAGGTTTGGTAGGGTCCTCGGACGGTTAACATAAACGCGGGATTTTCAGAAAACCCCACAGAAAGAAGTCGCAAGGGACCAAATTTGGGGAGCGGGCTGACCACTCCAAATCGCCCCGTAATGAGATGAGGCACTCCGGGAAGTGTGGTCTCTCAAAACAGCCATCGATGCCCTCGAAGTACGATGAGCCGTTTGTGCTCGTCCTGTTAAAACCAAATTGTACCCTAAAGTTCAATTTCACCGAGACGTTCGGGAAAAATTATTCATCCAACATGGTCACTACGGTATAATTACTATCAACGTAATCTTTTTCTCAAAAAAACCATGGCACCAAGCAATCTCAGTGGGAGGAAATTGCACACCACACTGGACCTTTGGGGAATGCAGGGAGCCGTGATGAAATTATCGGGGATTGGTGCAGCCAGCAGCGCGAATGTTCTGCTGTGATTGACTCATCCATTCAAGTGGAAATTGGCTCTCATCACTGAAAAATACAATTCGGGTTCTCAAGAATGTATTTTGCGAGAAGCGCCCACATTGCGTTCCTCCGGGAAATGAGGTCGCGTTCGGAGAGTTCCTTCTAAGTTTGTCGCTCCCAACGGATTAGGTAATGAAGCTATACATGGAATGCGCCTCACTGAACGATCGGATATTCCAAGGGCAGGAACGATGTTTGCGTCGCAGAACGCACCGTGGATGATTGCAACATTGACGCTTCACTCTCAATGTCCTCAGGGGATTCTGATGGGCGAGGGAACCCAGTTCCGTCGTCTTGGTCGCACTAGCAGTTTGTCTGAACGTCAGAGGGACCCAATTAAATAGATTTCCGGTCCGGAAACAGGGCCCAACGGGGTAGATTGAGAGTTAGCGGAAGGCGCCGCTGAGTTGCGATCACAAGGAACCATCCGTTCGAGAAGAAGGCCTTGACGGGCACTCACGCTCCCAGTTCGCAACGCATGGATTAGTGGTAGGGACAAAACTTTAGAACTATGCCTCTTGATTAGAGACCCACGACCACTCCGCTCGCCCCGTACAGAATGTAATTAGCGCGAGCATTTAATCTTAAAATTTAAGTAATAGGAATGTTATGGGCCGGCACCCATATAATATTAATAAGATAGATATTTTAATAATATATATATAATATATATTAATATTAAAAATATTATTATAATACATAATTATATATAATAATATAATATAATATATAATAATAAACATTGTAGACATCCTACACATGGACTATGGCTCTGAGTGATGGTATAGGTTATGTAGTAGTTACGCTACTAACTTTATTTATTGTCAATAACAAGTAATCATGAGTATAATAATCACCTGTATATCATCTGTATGTATGTAAATATAAAACTTTATGTCACTCACACGAGAAACAACACATACTACCGATGGATAGAAATAGATTATATTGCAAGTAATTATTCATTTGCTTTGTTGTATATGTATTGAGGTATGACTCCTGTATGTTATCGTATTTACTATATATTCGCATTTATAACATAAATTATTATATTTAATTTTTACCACACCCTTCCGTTATATGGAATCTTTTCCGCTTTAAGTTTGGGGGCATGCTTTAACCCTGACGCTTGATTTAAAAATCGACCGAGCTCGAAAAAACTGCCGTACAAAGCCGAAGGAGTTTTACCCTACCCCACACATGGGGAATAGAATTTTAGTGGCTTATCCGATTTGCTTTATATCCGATTTTATTCAAAAAAAGGCTAACTCGCAAACTGGAAGGTTGTAACCCGTTAATAACAGTTATTTTCTCTTTTGTTTTCAACTAAAGAAATATCGCAAGCCGATGCATCGCCAATATAAAATGATTGTTCAAAGAGACAAAAATCGTCCACAATTTTAAAGAACCCGGTTACCTTCTGTACCCAGCTCGTCGTTCAGAGCCCTTAATAAAAATAAATAAAATATTAAAATTTTAAATAAAACTCTAATATTAAAATATAAAATTAATATTAACAACATATTAAGCTACCGTAAGCCTGAACTTTTTGGTCATAACTTTTCTTCTTGCATATTCATATTATGGTAAGTTTTAAGTAAATACGTCACAGCATTTGCATGGCTGTACGTTTAGTTTAGTATTATTCTAGCACGGATATTATCTGATTTTACAATCTGTATTTTATTTTATGAACATACCTTTTTAAAAGGTAAAGTGTTATATATATTATACCTATAATCATAATATTATTATTATAAATATATAATATTTAATTTTATATTCTATATAGCTTCTAAATATTGATAGTGATAATTAGTTAATGAATAATATTAATTTATTAAATATACTATATATTAAATATGACATGATGTTATATTTATAAATGATTTATATAAAGATTTTTAAAAGAAGTTAGATGTTACTTATTGACTGGATGTACAATGTTGAATGTTATCTTATTAAGCTTAGTAAATATATATTATTATCTATCACACGCAGGTGTTTTGTGTTTTATGTGAGACATGTTCATAATAATAAAATATAAGTAAATAATACATAAATATAATTATTATATGCAGTAGGTGCAAAAAGCTGAAGGTAACAGTAAATATAATTATATTACTCTCTGGGATAAAAATGTTAATATATATATAAACTTTTAATAAATATATAGTAAATAGATTAATAGAAATTAAATATATGTATTAATTAATATAAAAGATATTAATATGAATAAATATATTTGATTTTGAATAATAATTATAATAATAATATATATAATATATGTATTATATATATATATATATCATATATAATTTATTATATTATATATATTTATTATATATTATATATATTATATATATAATATATATTATATAATATATACATATATATATATATTTATATTATAGTATATATTATATATATATATATATATATTAATTATATATATATATTATATTTATATATATATATATGTATAATATATATTATATATATATATATATATATATTTATATATATTATAGTATATTATATATATATATATATATATTATATATATAATATAATATACTCACTTATCGTTCAACCAGTGATAAGTGATTCTACGCTATGTATATGAAACTTAAATATCACGGACATTGTACATCTTTCTCTTTATATGATGTTTATTCGTCGTCGTAACCCGTGATTTGACGTAATGGGCCAATTACCACACCGCATTGCAGCGACGTCATTCATTAATTCATTGTGGAGCTTAGTGATAAGGGATCTGAGGTTAGAAAGATTAGATGTGATATAACTTCTGGTGAGTGAGGATGTTTCATGAAAAATAAAAATT
>JABUQX010047625.1:0-39383 GCA_015478945.1 Trachelipus rathkii | reverse complement strand
CGATGGTCTCTTTCCTAGAACTTCCAACGATATTGAAATTATTGGTTAAATCGTAAGAAATTGAGATTTTTAACCGTTTTTTCAGCATTGGTAAAAAAAAAATGTGGTTTTCATTGCAATAGATTGCAAAAAGCAGAAAAGTGAATTATTAATAGTTTTAGGTTTATAACAAAAAATTAACGTTTTTTATCAAAATTTCAATATTTGTTTTATCTTCACAAATAAGCTCATTAGTTTGTATTAAAAACCTTTTCAATTAAAAAAATTTTTAATTTCAAAAATTGCTATTATATCTAAATTTTTCCAACTAAATTTTGAACTCTTAAAAGTACGATTTTTCCTAAACTTCTCACATTTGAAAATAATTTGTTGAAATTTTTTAAAATTTGAGTTTTTAACGGTCATTTTCAGCATTTAAAAAACAAATAATTGGCATTTCCTTGTAATGCAATTTCAAAAAGCAGAAAAAAGAATTTTATTTAATAGTTTATAGGTGTCTTAATTGACGTTTTATTAATGAAAATTTTCAAGATTTGTTTATATACCAATATTTCATTAGTTGTGAAACTGTCTTTAATAAAAAAATTTAACTTTCTAAAATTCACGCTTTTTCTTAAATTTTGCACATTACAATTAGAAATACTAAAAGTACCATTTTTTCCTAAATGTTTTTCAACATCTTTGAATTATTTTAGGTAAATCTTAATAGTATTGGTTTTTTTTAACTTGGTATTTTTTCAGTATTTGAAAAATATAATGTTTTATTTGATATGCATTTCAAATTGCATGATTTCACTTTCTACTGTCATTATAGGTAGTTTTAGGGTGTCTTAATTGACGTTTTTAATGAAATTCATATTTGTTTTATATACAAATATTCATTCGTTGTGAAAACTCTGTTTTAATAAAATGTTCTTTTCAATTAAAAAAATTTACGTTTTTCTTTAATTCTTCACTCGTATTTTAGAACTCTTCAAAAAAGTTACCTCATTTTTCCTAATTTCAACACTTGAAATTATTTGTTTAATCTTCTTAAAATTTGATCCATAAAACTTTCTGTTTTTGTCGTTTTTGAAAATAATAATGATGTTCATTGAAATGCTAATTCCAAAACTCAGAAAAGTTTGTTTATTAATGTTTTGAGGCAATGCTGTCTAAATCTTAACTTTTTAATTATCTGTTTCAATATTGTTTTTTTAATTTTTATCCCCCAATAATCAAATTAATTTTTGCAATAATGATTTTTCTTTATACAAAATTAACTTCTAATTACAACTTACGCTTTCTAAATTTTCAATTTAACTTAATTTAGTACTCTTACATTACCATTGTATAATTTAACTAAATGCGTACATAATTGGAAAATCTTTAAAATTGAGATTGAGTTTTTAGCGGTATTTTCGGCATTTGAAATAAAAAAAGGTGTTTCATTGATATGTCTATATTTATGAAAAACAGAAAAGTTAATTTTATTAATAGTTTATCTTGTCTTAAATTGACGTTTTATGAAATTTCTAATATTTTGTTTTAATACTCTTTATTTATTAGTTGTGAAAACCTGTGTTAATAAAAAAATTTTAATTTCTAAATAATTTATGCTTTTTCTTAATTTTCACGTTACAAATTTAACCTTAATTAAGTACATTTTTTCCTAAGATTTCAACATTTGAATTTATTTCGTAATCTTAAAATTTGAGTTTTTAACGGTATTTTACTATCATTTGAAAAATATTATTATGTTTGTTTAAAATTAAATAAAATTTTCCGAGTAAAGAGATTTATTATTGTTTTTAAGTAGTCTGAAATTGACCTTTTTTTCACTAAATATTTCAATTTCTTTTTATTGTACCAAGTTTCATTACTGGTGAAGTACTCGTTTAATAAAAAATTATAACAGTCTAAATTTACGCTTTTTCTTAAATTTTTCACAATTAAAATTTAAACTCTTAAAAGTACGATATTTTTCACATTTTATAATATTTGAATTATTTGTTTAATCTTAAATATGAATTGTGTTTTAACGGTATTTTCAGCATTTTGGAAATAAAAATAATGATGTTTTATCGATATAAAGTTAATAAAAAGCAGAAAGTTTAATTATCATCATTTTTTGTATGTGGTCTATATTAACGTTTTTTTAATTGAATTTCAATATTGTTTATCATTACCAAATATTCTTCATTAGTTGTGAAAAAACCTGTTTTAATTAAATAAATAAATTTACTTCTCTAAAATTACGCTTTTTCTTTTTATTTTACATGTACATATTTTGCTAGAATCTTAAAAAGTCAGGCGATTTTTTTAATAAAGTTTCATTTATATTTCAACATTTGAATTATATTTGGTATTGATCTAACTCTTTGATGTTTCTTTAAATCATTTATTTTAGGCATTTGAAAAATAATGTGTTTCATTGAATATGCAATTTAACTCACAAAAAGCAGAAAAGTGATAAATTTTATAGTACTAGATTTCTTAAATGAACGTAATTTAATGATAATTTCAATGATATTTGTTTTTATATACCAATATAAATTTCATTAGTTTGAGAAACCTGTTGCAATAAAAAATTTTAACCTTGTAAAATTACGCTTTTTCTATAATTTTCACGTTACAATTATGTAGAACTCTTAAAGTTATCGATTTTTCACTAAACTCTTCAAAACTTTGACAATTATTCGTGATAATCTTAAAATTGATAGTTGTTTAATCGGGTTTAGTAAAAAGAACATGATAAAAAAAATTAATGATGTTTTATTTAATTTACGAATTTATAAATAAATGAGTGAAATAAATGAATTATAATTAGTTTTAGGTGTCTTATATTACGTTTTTTAATGAAATTTCAATATTTGTTTTTATATACCAAATATTTCATTAGTTGTGAAAACCTGTTTTAATAAAAAATTTTATTAACTTCTAAAATTACGCTTTTTCTTATAGTTTCACATCTGTGTTGCTTTAGCTTATGAAAAATGTATCACTCTTTAAAAGGTATTTTTGAATTTTATTAAGATTAACTATGAATTATTTTTTTACTTAAAAATTGTGTTTTTTAATGTTCGGTAAATCTCTAAGAATCTGATATAGTACCAATGTGTAGCAACATTCGGAAAGCTATTTCTCAAAAGCAAATAAGGAGATGTTTTTTATTATTTAGGTTTATTGAGTCTTAAAGTGTGACGTCTTTTATATATGTGTATAATATAATATATGTGTGTTTTTTAGATATATTCCATATAATTTTTCTATTTCATTAGTTAAGACACTGTTTTAATAAAAAATTTATAACATCTTAAAATCGTTCCTTCTTAATTTTCACATTCCAATTAGAACTCTTATAAAGTACGATTTTTCCTTAAATTTCCAACATTTGAAATTATTTGTTAAATCTTGTTAAAATTGGTTTTGGGGATTTTCTCGCATTTGAAAATAAATTAAGTGTTCCATTGAAATGCTATTTTTCAATAAAAAGCTAGAAAAGAAAATTTTTTATAATAGTTTTGAAATGTTTTTAAAGTTATTTAAACGTTTTTTAAATATAATTTTCAATATTGTTTTTTATTATATCAAATAATATTCATAGTTTTGATACCTGTTTTAATAAAAAATTTAATTCAAATTTACCTTTTTTCTTAAATTTTTCACATTCAAATTTTAGAACTCTTTAAAGTACGATTTTTTCCTATATTTCAGTATCGAGAAAATAGTATTTGGTTAAATACTTTAAATTGAGTTCTTAACGGTATTTTCTGCAACATTTGAATAAATAATGTGTTTTATTGAATTATGCTTATTTCAAATAGCAGATAGAGTTTTAATAGTTTTAAGGTGTCTTAAATTCATTCTTAATGGATGTTATATTTGTTTTTGTTTTTACCAAATATTTCATTTGTTGTGTAAACCTGTTTAATTTAAAAAATTAGTCTCTTAATTTAGCTTTTCTTTAACATTTTCACCTTGTTTTACAAATTTAGAACTCTTAAAAGTACTGTTTTTCCTTAGTACAAAACATTTGAATTTTGTTAAATCTTAAAAATTGTATTTTTTAACTTCGGTATTTTCGAGTAATTTAAAAAATAATGTGTTTCTTGAAATGCAATTTCTCATAATAAGCACAGAAAAATGAGAATCTAATTTAATGTTTTTTAGGTGTCTTAAATTGTGACGTTTTTTAATGAAATTTCAATTTTGTTTTTTGTCCATAATAACCAAATATTTCATTAGTTTGTGAAAACCTGTTTTAATATATAAAAAAATTTAATCGAAATATTTTTGATGAGGCTTATAATTTATTCACTATTACAAATATTTAGAACTCTTAAAAGTACGATTTTGTGCTAATTTCACAAATGAAATTATGTGGTAAATCTAAAATTGAGTTTTTTAACTTGGATTTTCAGCATTTGAAATAAAAAATTGTGTTTCATATGAAATGTTGTTATCTTCAAAAAGCAGAAAAGGAATTTATTATATGTTATAATTAGTGTCAAATTAACTGATTTTTTAATAAAATTTTCAATATTTGTTTTATTATACCATAATATTTCATTAGATATGGTAAACATCTCTTTCAATAAAAATAAGTTTAATTTTCAATAAGTTTCACTTTTGTCCATGTGGTTGTTTGCATAATTTCAATAATTAGAACTTTTAAAAAGTGCGATGTTTTCTAAATTTCAACATTTTGAAATTATTTGTTTAATCTGAATAAAAGATTGAGTTTTTAATGGTATTTCTGTCATGTAAAGAAAAAAATGTGTTTCATTGTTATAAGGCAATTTCAAAAAAGCAGAAAAAAGAATTTTTATTAATAGTTTTATGGTGTCATAATTTTAGACGTTTTTTAATGAAAGTTTCAATATTTGTTTTATTATACCAAAATTTTCATTAGTTGTGTAAAATGTGGTTTGAATTTATAAAGTTTATAAACTTCCAGAAATAGCTTTTTTCTTTAATTTTCACATTACAACATTATTTAAGATACTACTTAATAAGTACGATTTTTCTAAATTCAACATTTGATATTATTTAGTTAAGGTAATAATATATTTGAGTTTTTACGGTATTTTCTCAAGCATATTTGAATAAAATATTATTTAGTTTTATTGAAAATGCTCATTTCAAAAGCAGAAAAGTGTTACTTTTATAGTTTTTAGTGAGGACTTATAATTTCCGTTTTCTGTATGGGATATATTTTCAGCTATTTTTATTTTTTAAACAAATAATATATTCATTAGTAGTCGTTAAGTTTAAACCAAATTTGAAACCAAGTATTTTCTAAACATCTAAAATCACCATCTACTTTTTTATTTCTTAATATTTTTACACGCCAAAATTTTATATGCAGTACATCAGTGGTCTCACATTTTGAGAAGTTGAATGTTACGGTAAGGAGAATATGATTTATTTTTGTTTAACAAATTCTTAAATATATTCACTTTTTCAACGGTATTTCAGCATTTGAACAAATTACCCATTTTTAAATAGGAAAATTTGCATTTTCTCGTAACATCATTTTCAAACCAATAATTTTATAACCTGCACTTGATCAATTCTAAAATAAATTAACGTTTTCCTGAAAATCACTTAATGTAGTTGATTTTTATATTTATACCAAAGTTATTTCAAGATGGTAATAATACACGCCTTTGTTTTTTAATAATAATACCGTTTTTTATTTTTATTTTAAGTTTGTTCTTAAATTTTCACATTACAATTTGAGAATTTTTGAACATTAATTTTATATTTCATACATTTGAATAATTTTATATTAAAAGTAAATATTGTGATATTTTTAACGTTTGTGATTTATTCAGCTAGTTGAAAAAAAAATGGTGTTTCATTGAAAAGCATATGTTCAAATTAGCAGACAAAGTTCAATTTAGTTAATAGTTATTAGCTGTCTTAAATTTATCTTATTCGTTTTTAAATATGAGTAATATTTCTTAATATGGTTTTAAATATATACCAAATTATCATTAGTTGTGAAAACTCCTGTTATTAATAAAAAATTTTAACTTCATAAATTAACTTATTTTCTTAAATTTTCACGTTACAAATTTATAACTCTTAAAGTTACTGGATTTTTTTTTCCTTAAAATTTCATATATTGCGATAATTAGTATTATTTAGTTCTAAAATACACTTAACACATTGTTCTAGGGGTTTCTAACAGTATTTTCTAATCATTATAAAAATCGTGTTTTCATTGAATGCAATTTCAAAAAGCAGAAAAGAGAATTTTAGGTGTCTTTTGGTGTCTTAAATTTTGAGTTTTTTTAATGAAATTTCTTAATATTTGTTTTATATTATACCAAATATTTCTATATTAGTTGTATTAACAGCTGTATTCATATAAAAAAATTTTAACTTTTCAAAAATTGCGTCTTTATCTCTTTTAAATTTTCACATAACAATTTTAGAACTCTTAAAAGAACTATTTTATCTTAAAATTTCAAAATGTTGAATATTATTTGTTAAATTTATAATAATTGATAGGGTTATTAACGTTAATTTCAGCATTTAAAAATAATTAATGTGTTTCATTGTAATGCTTTTTATTTTCAAAAAGCAGAAAATCAAATTTATGAAATAGTTTATAATAGTGTTTAGATCTCGGTTTATTATACGGAAATTTCAATATTTGTTTTTTTAGGTATACCAAATTATTTCTTATGATTAAGCAGAAAACCTGTTGTTAAAATTTTAATAAAAAAATGTAAACTTTTCTAATATTACGTTAGTTTTTCAGTTAATTTTCACTTACAAATTTAGGTAATCTTAAAAAGTATATATATCAATGATATCTTTTTGACCTTACGAATTAATTTTCACGCAATCTTTAAAATGAGTTTTTAACGGTATGTATTATAGCCAATTTGTGAAAAAAAATAATGTTTTATTGACTAAGGCATTTTCATTTAGTTGTCTTGTGTGATATTTTAATATGTTTTATTCGATGTCTTTTAAATTGACGATTTTTTAAATGAATTTCTTCATTATATATGAATTCTATAGTATTATTATAATATTTGTTTTTATTATACCAAAACATATTACATTGTTTTTGTGAAAACCTGTTTTATATAAAAAAAATAAATTTTAAACTGCTAAAAATATCTTATGTTTCACTTAAATTATTTATCTATTTACTCAAATATTTAGAAATTAAAAGTACGTTTTTCCTTAAATTTCAAATTTTAAATTTAATTTTGATAAATCTTAAAATTGGTTTTTAACGGTATTAAAAACTGAATCTGAAAAATATATGTGTATCACTTGATTCATGCAATATTTCATAAAGCTATGGAAATAAGTTCTTTTAATTATATTTTAACTTGTATATAAAATATAGTTTTTATGAATATGAAATTTTCAATATTTTTTTATTATACCACAAATATTTTATCTTTATTTCAGTGAAAACTCTGGTTTTATATTAAAAATAAATTAACTTCTAAAAATTACGTTTCTTATTTTCTTAAATTTCTCACTAGTATAACAATTTTATAAGAATCTTACTATTATAAAGGATGTTCTTGTCGTGTGTTGGCTTAAGCTCTTAGAATTATCGTTTATGTGATAATTATTTAATTTGTTAAATCTTAAATTTGAAGTTTTTAATCCGACTGATTATTTCCGGCAATTAGGAATGAAATCTCGAAATATTATTGTTTTTCATCTGATTACGATGCTTTATTATTTTTAAAAAAGCTGAAAGTGAATTTAATTAATTAGTTTACAAGATGTTTTAAATTGACATTTTTAAATTGAGCAGTCTGCAATATTGTTTTTATTAGTACCAAAATATTTCATTAGGTTGTGATAAACCTGGGGTTTATTATAAAAATTTAACTTCTTTATATTACGCTTTTTTTCTAAATTTTTCACTTAAGAACTTTAGTACTCTTAAATGTACGATTTTTCCCAAATTTCAAATTTGATTGTGTATTGGTAATTCTTAAAATGAGTTTTTTACGGGGTATTTTCAGCATTTTGAAAAATAAGTTGTGTTTCATTGACAATACAATTTTCCCAAAAAGCAGTAAAGCGATTTATTAATAGTTTTAGGTGGTCTTAAATTGACGTTTTTTAATAATTTCAATATTGTTTTTATAATATTGAACATTTTTTATAAGCTTTTATTCATAGATGCGGGTTATTTATAATAAAAAAATTTATTTTAAAACTAAACTGGGTTGAACTTCTAGCCAATATATTTAGACCCCCTGATATAAGCTATATGGAAACTCAAATAAAATTACCTAAATTTGAGAAAACTTCTCAAAAGGGTATGATTTTCGGTCTCTCTAAAAGCAATTTCAAACCGCTTGTGGTGATTTTTTCGGGAACCCTTCTGATTTTCCCACGTCGGGTGAGTACTTCCCTTGACACCATTGTACGGTTTTTTAGGGTTTATAAATAATTCAATTATGTGTGAATAAATAAATATGTTTAATTTCCATTGAAATAGAGTTAATTTACCAATAAAAGCATAGTGTACTCAAACTGCGAGAAGATAAGACATTATTTATAATATATTATAAAAAAGATTATCATATTATTGTGGTAACGTTTCTTTAGACATAGACCGGTTTTGAATCTGGCAATATTTCCTCTAATTTAGTGATTTTTATGATTTTAGCGCTAACCTACGTGTACGTTATACATAGATTCTTATATTTTAGTTATGGAAAACCTGTTTTAATAGAAAGGATGCTTTGACTTTGCAGATTTACTGGGTCATTTCTCTCGTTTAGCAGAAATTTTTTCTTATATATACATATAATTTGAACCATCTAAACTGATACGATATTTTCCTAAAATTTCACATTAATCTCTTAATTACTATTATTTTAATCTTAATTCAAAGTGAGTCTTTTACGGTTTTTTCAGCTATTTGATAAATAAAATCGACCATTTAAATAAAACTCTCTCAAATAACAGATATACGAGAGAATTGATATTTAATTAAGTTATTTATAGGTGCCTTTAAAATTGCTGGTGGTTCAATGCCTTGATATTCATATCTATTTTAATATAAGAAAGATAAAATTTGGTTTTTTGAAATAATTGTTGTTTTAATAAAAATAATTTATTAACTTCTAAATACGCTTATTATCATATTTTCATATTATCCTAAATATTTATGAACTCTATAATAGTACCCGGATATATTTTTCTAATATTTCCAAATCCCATTTAGAAATTAATTTTATTAGGTAAATTACCCTTAAATTTGAGTGGATTTTTCAATTACCCCTTAGGTATATTTTCCTAAGTATTTAGATAAAATAATGAGGTTATTATACATTTGAAATAATATAGCAATTTAAATAAAGTCAATAGTTAAAATAGCCTGGAATTATTGATTGATATTAGGTGGTCCCCTTTATATTGAGCGTCTCTTTTAAAATTTAATTTCCAAAAGCTAATAAACTTATTGATAATGTAGTCTTAACATATCCATATCTTCATAAATAACCTATACTACATACTTATCGACTTTTCCGAGGTTTGAGAGTATGGGAAACCCGTAGTTTTAAAAATTAAACAATTGCATTAAATATATACTACATCCCGTGAAAAATGCTCACGATATTTCCCTTATACATTTTCACATTTTACCAATTATAGAGAACTCCCTTAAAAAATTAGGTTACGATTTCTATGATATTACCGTGTAAGAACAGATATGAATATACTTCATAATAAAAAAATCCATTAAAAAACAATTCTGAGTCTTGATAAAAAGATTCTTTTAAACTGCATTCAGGAAATTTTATAGTGTATATAGAAGACTACTGGATATTAAGCACAGTTTAAATGAGAAAATTGAAAAGAAGTGAAAGGAAATAGAGAATAAGTTTAAAAAAATAATAAGTTTAATATTTGAAACTATACGTCATTATTTGTAACATTTTATATTTAGTTTTTTAAATGAAATTTTTGATATGTATTTTTACTGTAGATGCCATAAATTTTATTTGTTGTTGAAAACTGTTTTTAATAAAAAAAAAATTGTTAGAACCTTGTGACATAAGACATTTAGGAAATTTATTATTTTAAAATATTTAAATTTATCAAATTAATATATTTAGAGAATCCATGTTATAAAGTTATCTTAGATTAATTCTAAAAATTATTTACGATATTTTAAATAAATGAATAAATATACTTATTATTCGGTAAAAAACTTCGAATAAATAAATTGTAAGTTTTTATTATAAAATATAGGTATAAATTAAGTATTTATTTATAGGATATAATTCAAGGATTCAGTTGAAGGGAAAATCGTGGTTTCATTGTAAGGAAGTGGTATTCTGAGTACATACTGTAAAAAGAGGGGAGGATAGGAAGGCGACTGTGTTATTCTTAACACTCGTAATAGTGTTTTGTAGAGGGAGTGGGTGCTGCTTAAATTTATGAATAGGAACCCCCTGCAACACCCTAATATGTACTCAAAAAAATATGAGCGGGTTTGGTTCCTGCTTGGAGACCTTCTCCGCCTACGGGTAGGAAAACTGCCCCCCCCTGTGTTCCCCGTCTGGCTCGAGCCCCCTAAATTGTCTTTTAATAAATTTGTTAAATTTTACACTATATACAATATTATATATTTATAATATATTATCCAATTATTTTATAGATTCTTTCGTTTTTGAAATGTACTCTTAATTTTAAATTAGTTTTATATATAAATGGTAAAATTTTATTACTTATGAAATACAAAAATTATGATTTTCTCTGATATAAAAAAATTTATCCATTTTAATATATAAAATTTAGAAACCTCTTATTAAAATAATATACCATGCATTTATTTACTACTAAATTTACAATATACATAATTATATCATAGAATAAAAATTTAAATCTATTTATTTTTACGAGTAAGCTATAATTAAATGTCTATAAAAAAGTTGTGTTTCTCTAGATTTAATGGCATCTCTGCAATGCGATTTACAATCAGAGTAATAGATAATAATAATTTTAATTAAATAATTTTTGTTGTATGCTCCATTATTGTATATAACATTTTGCCTATCCATAATTCAAATATTACGCCAGGATATCATTTAAATGGAATAATTCCCTTTATCTGCTAGTTTTGTATACGGTTTTCCGGACTTAACTCGTAAACGTTTTTCAAATATTCTACTGAAGATTTTTTTCTTATTTGTATTTATTTATTAATTTACAATTATTATATTCCCTATATTAAGTATTGTGGATAATATCTATGTTTATAACTTAATAAAAATTTTTAAACTTTCCTTAAATAACATTAATTGTATTTTTATTTTTATATTTTAATCGGATAATAATAAAAATTACAATAAAAGTAATTTAAAGGTTAGATTATTTTTTATCCTTTTAAAATATTGTTCCTAAACAATTTGATAATATAATTTTATAATTTGTTTGAATTCAGGATCAATTATCAAGAAGTTAGAAGGTTTATTCATCTCAATACCATATTCTCAAAAAATAAACTCATTTCAAATAGCTTCAGCGAAAAGGAAAACATGCTGTTGGATTAATGAATAAATATAAAATCACTAATAAATGTTATTTCAGTGAGAATGCTATATTATACAAAATAAAAGAAAAAAATGCCCAAAAAAAAAAAAAATAATTAAAATAAATAAAAAGACAAATAGAAAAAGGAAAGAATTTTATATTTATATGTTTACTTTTCTCATAGAAACTTTACAATAGTCTACTCAAGACTAAAAGAGGGAACCTGACTTTTGCAAGTAATTGACACTCGCTAAAATTTGAATGAATTTTATTTGTTATATAAATGTATATAACAAAAAAAAAATTAAAAAGTTAGTAAAAACAAATATGCTTTTTAATAATTTATCAAATAAAGATAAATAATAGATTAATTTAAATGCTAATGGCAGAGTGTCAGACCCTTTTATATTCTAGTACATTCTTCCTATCAATTATATACACATATAGAAAACTTTCTGATTAAATTGACCTTATTTTTAATTTTGGTACATTAAAGTATCATTTATCTCCTTATTAGTTTATAACTCGTTCACTGATGGCACAGTGTTTAGTCGAAATGGTAGGTGTCTCTTCGTGCTCCTTCCGTGTGAGGACACGTGTTTAAGAGTTTAGGTAATGTCTTACCCGCGTGCTACGGGTGATATGGCGTTCGATCTCAGAAACCCCCGATACCTACTTTTAATGTCTGGGTAATTTGTGGCGCCCGTAATTCTAATAATAAGCCCTGTGATCTCAAGAAGAGAGAGGTTACTTCCGCCCTTTCCACCATTATCGGAGTATGGAAATATCTACCAGCGCCCGCTCTGTGTGTTCCACCAAGTGGTTCGAGACATCGAGGCTTCCCCTTTATAATTAATAGCGTGAAATGTTATCATTACCTTTTTACAAAATAAATTTGAATTAATCTAATTATATATATTAACTATGTCCCAGCCCCCCTTGGCCTTAACAAATATAAAAGAAGTGATGCGCGGTCCTACTACTGTTATATATTTTTATATATATAATATAATTTTTATTTCTTTTTTACATTATTTATGACAAACCTAAACACAATTTAATTTTACAATAAATATTCTCTTCCAAAAATGTGATATATTTTTTCATTTTCCATCCACAATTTTTTACCGATAGCGTTAATGAGACCATTTGATATTGCTTGCAAAGATATCCAAACCTATGTTCATTTTTTTCTTCTTCCTCCTTTGGTTTGTTTGTTGTTATTAGTTATGGTGTGAGACGAAGGTTAAGATTTTAATGATTCGAGTTGGATAACAGCTATGTATTTATTTTCTTCCAATGTGTAGAACGTGGTCTGTTAGTTTTATGAGATAATAGGATTATGTGGGCCTGCTTTAAGATGTCTGTGAGAGATATATAAGCATATATATTTATTTATTTATAGATATTTATTTTTTTAAATACAGGTTGTGTATGGTACATAACCCTTAATTGATATATTATATAATAATATTATTGGTATATTTTATAATATAATAAACAATTAGTGAAAAATATCAATAATTTTAAATAATAATATAACGTGGTACAAAGAGTTAAATATTTTGAATTTAGGTTTAACTTAAAATAATATTTTAATAATATAAGTGATATTTCTGTGTTTTTCTGTCTTTTTTATTTAGCTACATTATACTATCATTCAATGCAATATATCTTTCGAGAGCCAAACAAATTTACCCATGTAACCAAAATTTCCATCTCACAGGGATAATATATAGTTAAATTACATATTTGCTGGAATATATATGCTGGTGCCTTAAGTGGTTTAGGGCTGAAAAATGTATATAATCAAACATAAATAAATCAAAAAATTAAAAAAATTATATAAAAAAAATAATAAAAAAAAACCCTCCCTAGCTTCATTGAAAATCGACCAATAACTACAATAGCTACTGCGAAAATGAATACATTTTTGGAAGCCTAAATAATGGTAAAATTTTAGATAGGAAAATGTAAAAAATTAATAATAATAAAAAAAATAGAAAAAAATATATTATTAAGCTAAATTAATTTATAGTTAATATCGATAAAATATAGAAAAGTTTTTTCCGTATGATTTTAGGAGACCTTTTATTGGTTACTACGTTAAAAATAAATAGTAACTTAAATCTATTTCATTAAATTTTTGCTTATTACTGTTTCTTTTCTTATAAGAATATCCTCAATGAGTATAGTACTGTCCATACCTTGATGTGCAGGTAGTCTCGGTAAGTTGCTGCTCGATCATTCTGTGTGTATGGAAGAAATCTACGGTGAGATAAGGTCTGAGATCTCATCTCTCTCACGAGTTAAAGATAGTGTTCTCCTGGTTTTGTTATATCCCTGCTCTTTTGAAACAGGGGGTTATTGTCTACAACTAGGATTATAATATTTTTGGGTTATAATTAAAAACATTTAATATTGTGAATTGTCCCAAAATTAAAAAAACGGTCAAAGGTTTCTCAACGACTACCCAGTCCACACTAACCCAATTAAAATATACTAGTGTCTTTGTGTAGTCCGTGTAATAACGTCCTTCTCACCACAAAACAATAGAATAGATAATAACTACAAGTCGGGCTCGAGCCCCTTCCTCTAATTGGATCGCAGTCATAAAAATCACCTTTACATTAATATATATTATTTTTTATTATAATTAATTAGTATAACTAAGCAACATCCTATTAAAAAATTAGAAATAATTATCCAATACCGTGTTTTTAATATAATTTAATATTACATCCTCTTATTTAATTATTTTTTTAACATTTATAACTTATATTACTAAAATATTAATAACTCAAAAAGTTCCCGCACTCATTCTAAAAAATTTGTATTCCTTTTCCGCTTGTAGCTATTGTTAAAAGTTTTTGAGTTAGGATTTTTTTTTATATATTTTTTTTTTTTTTGTTTTTTTTATATTTTAACAGTTTTAAATTTTGCCCAGGATTCCAACAAGTGTATTTGAGAGAGAGAGATGCCGTAATTTATATGTTGTATGTGTTTGAGCCTACCTGGACTAAATCTCGATGTATTAGATATAGATAACGCTCTTAAAACCTAAATATCATCCATATATTATATATACCCTATATAGTGTGAATATTTTTATATATAAATAATATGTGTAAAAGGAATAGATATAAAAGCTAATAATTTATAGTGAATATGTTAAAATAAAATTTTTTATATATTATTATATAAAACTAATCATGTTTTTATAAATTATGAAATATATTATATTATATATATTATATATTATTATATTTTTCTGCTCACGTAAGATTTGAGACCAGTATATTAATACCAAGCAATGTATAATACCATCCTCTCTCCCGAGTGTAAGCTGAATTGTGTAATGTTATTTGAGTAGATTTTGCTTATTGAGACTAATATCTAGAGGACTTGAACCTCCTCACTAGGTCTAATTTTATTAAGATATGAAATACTCCCATTAAATACTCATATTAAAATATTAAGTTATCCCCAAATATATACCTTTTTTGCTTATTGGGATTTATAGTAATTTTAATAATGGAATGTTAACCTTTCCTATAATATTTAAATAGTTATTATTTTATATCTTATTTAAATAATAACATTTACTATTGGTTTATTAAATAATAAACTTATTATAATTATTTAGTATATATAACGGAATTATACAAGTTTAAATTTATTTTTTGAAATAGCCCTGAATTGCTTGAAAGTTCCAATAATTAAAATGATCAAATTATAATTTATTAAGTTTTTAAAAAAATTGTAATGTTTTATAGGTACAAACGCGCAGCTCTATAATTTTGAAAATGAATTTTTCACTCAATGAAGAACTGGAGAGAAGAGAGATCCCGATTTGAAGAAGAGAGTAAAGTATAAGGAAATATATCTCATGGAAGATTTTGAGATAGAGATGAGAGAGATAAAAGAGAGAGAGAGATTTTGTGAGAGAGAGAGAGAGAGAAATGAAGATATGTTGAGAGAGATTGAGAGAATGATGATTATTAGGGATGAGATGAGAAGAAGGAGAAATTGGAGAGTTTTAAAAACTATTTTAGAGCTTGATGTCATTTTTATTCGGTTGCAGACTCAGTACTTTCAAATGATGTCTATTGTGTCTTTTTTATTAGTTTTAATTATCAAGCCATAATATGTAAATTACGATTGTAAGGTGCATAAATTAATTCAAAATTTATTATATTCGTATTTACTATTTCTAAATTAAATTTGTAATGTAGATAATATATATTATATATATATTATATAATAATTATATATATATATTATATAATATATATATAAAAGTTATAAGATATATATATATATAGTATAAATAATAATAATAATATAATAATATGAGTTTTATTATATAGTATACTATATATTATATATAATAGTTATATATTATATATTACTATATATATATATATAGTACTGTTTGTAAAAACAAACCGGGTGGTTTTAATTAAACTGCCGGTGTTCCAAGACGCATAGCACGGGCCCCAAGGATCGTGGGTGTCTGAAACTTTTGGAATATGCTAAAGAGGCAATGTCTGCCCATCCGATTAGATGCCACTAAAAATACGTAGTTTTCAGACTGTCGCCCACCGGTGAATTATATGGCGTCATGGTAACGCGTTTCCGCACATGCAGGATTGCAGCAGGAATGAGCGGATTATCACATGATAACTGTTTGATACAGCAGGTTTTATTTGGATTACAATATGGTAATATAAATTACTGTTTCAATACGAGCATACACTGAGTTTATGTGTTGCTTCAGTTATTACTCCAGATATATTCTAAACGAGAACAACTGTACCGACCCATGCTTCGTGTTACGTGATGGAATCATGCTGTCCAGTAAATAGTCGGAGAGCGTACCATATAATTGAACAGTATTTAGTTACCATATCTCCAATAAACGGTAACAAATGTTTCACGGTTATTCATGTGTGAGATTTGGTGCCTCATTACTAGCTCTTCATTCCCATAAAAGCAAACGTTGGCGGAAACGCAAGTAAAGCGCGCAATATATTCACCCGGGTGGGCGACATTTTATAGAATGTACTCCTCATATGATCATTCCGAGAGGGCATTTCCTTCTAGAATAACATATTAATGCCTCTTTGGAAACTACGATCCTTGGGGCCAGTGCTATGCCTCTTGGAACACAGTCAGTTTAAATTATAATCTCACCTGGAAAATGAACTAAAAATAAAATATATAAATATAATATCTATAGTATATTATATGTAATATACTATAGTATATATCTTATAATAATACTATCATTAATATATATATAGTATATATACTATATATAGTAATACCTATATATATATGATACATATATATATTTCAGCCATGTCAAAAGCAGACATCACGTAACAAGAAAACGGCACAGGCTAGACTAAAACAAATGATATATCTTTAATCTGCTGTATGATTAGAAAATTAGGTTTTAATAAGTGAAATTAAGAATTAGTTTTATGATTCAAATAATATTTTCCTCAAATATTAATTTAGAATTTTAGCGCTACGTACACATGTTATGGCTGTTTCATGTAACGCGCAGTTACCTCATATTCGCGTCGCTACGAAAAACCCAGGCTTGTAACATGTTTGACGTTGTGACGCCGCGTTGATCCTTCAGTATATTTGTATATTTATATTATGTGTAAAATTATATAAATATATAATATTATATATATTTATATATATATAAATATAATATATATATTTTGATATATATATATATATATATGAATGTTAACAGTTTATTCATGTTTAGTTTTCTTTTAATCAAATAAATTATTATTTAAAATAAAGTTAGCATTTTTACCCAAGAAACTGGTACAGCAGAATCTTGGTAGAGTCCTCTCCAGAAAATATTTTTTTCTACCTCTCTCAATTGCCTGCCATAAGATGATCTTTTAACTACTCTGTTCTTTTTGTACTCTGTACTTTCCATTTGTCCCATATAGCACGGCGACTTTTTAACTTCTTCTTAATGAAGTGTCTCCTGGTATCAAACAAAACTTCATCCATGATTAAAGTAGTCAAACGTAGTTTTCTATCTGCACCAGTAGCGTCGCCGCTTTTATTACTGGGACAACATGTGTACAGTCTCAATTCTAAATAATAAGAACTCTCGAGGTTCGCAATGCTAGTCGCGCGCTTTCACGAGGAACCCTTCGAGACGCGCGCTGCAGGCGCTTCGTTTGAAGACAGTTAGCTCGCGCTGGTGGCATGTCGTGTACCCGAACTCGTCTCTGTTAGTTATCATAAGTATGCCGCCGATAGACAGCCGCGGCGTTTGCTTATAAGCGCTCGCGTTTTTGCACGCAACATACATGTTATTGACGTAGCCTGAGGTTAATTAGATTTTGTTGTCCAGGGAAAAGAAATTATTGAAGCTGGGGTTTGCCAGGCCGTAAAAAATTTATCTACTAATTAGTTATTTAATCTCGTTTTTTTTTTAGAAGTGAAATGTTATTAAAATGTAGATTACAATAACAAACACTTTCACACTACAAGTAACAAAACAAAAAATTCATACTTTGCTTTTTTACATGTGATATCGTTAAGGGTCTATTCACCAACCATGTTGAAAAATATAGCCTTTAGAAGAACCCTGTACATCTCAAACACAGACAAACAAAATAAAAACAACAAATACCTAACAAAAAACAAATATTAGACGCGAAATATAAAATAATATATATTCTCCATATAATAATATATATATTATATAGTTATATATTATATATTATATATTTTATATATATATACTTATTATATTATATATATATATATATATTATATATATTATTATATATATATATAATATATCTATATTTTATATTATATATATATATGCTTCGCTTGTTCCATAACTTGTGAAAAGATACCCTCCTTATAGCCTTTGCCAAGTGTATCATAATTTTACAGCTGTTACTATGCGGACATCGAGGGTACACATGCCTGCCATATATGTTCCATAGCTCTCATATTTCTTTAATATCCTATTATGCCCCATATCATATATATTTTATTCTATACCCACCATTAATAATATATATATAATCTATTATTTTATTATATATATTATAAATTAAAAATTATAATATAATTATATTATATATATAATAATGTATATATTATATTATTTATATTGCTTTAACTTTTGTTCTTAATTACAGGTGGGAAAGATACCTTCTTATCGCCGTTGCTAAGCGTATCATAATTTTTTACAAAGCTTCTGTTACTATGCGGATTTCGGACATCGAGGGTACACATGCCTACGCTGATATTAGCCCATCCTCCGGATTTCCAAGACTTTACCAGGAACGTAGATCCTTACGATCGTGAGAATTAGGGTGATTATTTATCTGTTTATCTCCCGGGGTAAATAGAGTGCATTTTTCCCCCCGAATATATGTTTCATTATAACATGATTGTAACCCAGCACTGACGTGTTAGTTATTTTTATATTATTAAAATAATATAGATGGTGATTATATAAATAAATATATATATTATTATATATATATATTATATTTTATAGGTATAAAATATTAATATGATATATATATATTATCTTATAAGTATATATATGAGTATTTTTATATAGGAACTTTCGCTATAAAAGGATGTTTTTAACCCCTGAAATATATAATCTCGAAAATTAGAACTCGATATTTGTTTGATAATCGATTTTTTTTTCGATTATTTCAATGGCAATATTAGAGGCGACATGGTTGCCAATAAGTTTTTTTAATTTTGTAAAATACTAAAGGATATACCCAAGATTAAATCGTCCAAATGTCAAAGAGTCAGCGGTGTCTCTCGGCCTTCAGACGGGGGACGACGGGTTGGACTTCGTCCCCCCTCTCTGTTCCTCCGTCGGCTCTGAGCCCCTTTAATTAAATTAAATAAAATAAAAAATGAATAAATAAAATTATCATAAAAAATTAACATGATAATTAATAATAAACAACAAACAAGATTGTAATTGTGAAAATTAAAATTTCTTTCACATGTGTATTATACTGTGTTCCTTGCTTTTATTGGAGTTTAAGTTTAACACGTCACAAAAGTGTTTTTATGGTTAGACGATTAGGGTTAAGCGATATTTCGATATGTAACATTTTATGTGAACATCCTTTTAAAGGGGAAAGTGCTTACTATATACTATTTATACTATGGTTTATATAATATATATTTATATATATATATATATATATTATATATATATACCCTATATATATCTATATATTGTTAATTTATATATTATAAATGTTATAAATGTGTCGGTGTTGCCACGTTGTGTATTTGGATATTTTGGAAGATGTACTAAGATGTTCAAGTACAGATTTTTATTAATATATCTAGAATAGAAACGTCTTGAATATTTAGGCTACTCTGGAATTCATAACATTTAAAAGGTAAGACATAATAATTGGCCTTTAGAAAGTTTGAAGTAGACTGTATTGCTAGTTTTATCACTCCTTTCGAGTTGTGTAGCAGTTTACAACATATGAACGCCACCGATGGTGCTTCATAAGTGTTTATAGGTTGCAAGTCCTTTTTTTATAAGGACAAGTTTGTTACCAGGTATTTCCATTTAATTTATATTAATAGAAATATTTCACATTTCCACCGAATAGTTTTTCGAAGAACAGTGTACAAATATATTGGCTTCATATTAATCGAGAAAGCTCATATATCATTCGAATCTTGATTCATCATATCGGGTATTCATTTTTAATTCTATTTCCACCATGGATAATTTCATTTGCTGCTGCTGTTCTGAATTATATTATAAAAACTGTGAAATATACAAATGGAATAGAAAGCCCTGGGTTAAAATGAATAAGTTGTTCTTCAATCAAACGTTTTTGAGTTTGAGAATATATTTTATATGTGCGAACTTGATTCATTCTGTTAAGCTCTCAATGGTGATGATCCTTGTAGTCATCCATATTATGACTATTGAATTATTAATAATAAATTAAATAGTAGGGCATTATTTGGATTATGATAAACAGTGGAGTTCGAATCTCTCTTTTGAAATCGCCACCAAAAATGTTAAAGTGAGCATCTTACAACGTGATACTGAGGCAATGTTTCCCTCGATGCTTTATTTTTATTACCGAAATTGGTCTAATGCAGGCTTTCTGGTTAATAAAAAAAACACTTAAAACTTTCCGCAATTACGAGCAATAATTCGATAAGTTTACTTTCTATTATTATTACTCTCAGATCATTATTATTATTTATTATTAAAAAATTATTTATTATTATTAAAATTTATTATTATAAATATTAATTAATTATTAATTATTAATTTAGTTTAATTATTATTATTATATTTAATTATTATTATTATTATTATTATTATCTGGATTATTTTTTTTTATTACTTATTATTATTATCCATAGTTAGTTAGTTCAACAGATTCTATCGAAATATCGATATTTTTGTCCGATAATCGTTATTTTATATTTTTATACATTTTTTTCGTCTCCTCCATTAAAGTTATCTAAAAACTAAGTGCCGTGCCCAAACCTCTCTAAACATATATATAAGAGGTTTAATCAATCTAACCTCCAAATTTTTTTTTAGTTTTAAATTGTATTAACTTGGTTTACGCCCATTAAGTTAAAGTTATGATAGCGCTTTTGCTAAATTTTACTTTTAAGTAAGCATGTTAACTATCTCAAGGAGAAAAATAAATACCCTTTTTATTTTGTACCACTTATTTTTGCGAAACTAAAAAGAAATGATATTTGAAATACCTCGGAATTGACATGTAAGACTTATTAAAATTATCGTTTACATTTTTGGCATACTTTCATATTTAAATAAGATTTAGCAATGTGCTTCTAGAAAATCAAAATATGAAATGCATCCAAGAAATCGGATTTTTATAGAATTGTTGAACTCGGCTTATTTTATTATTATTATTACTGTTTATTATATTTTATTATTATATAAATTTATTCTACTGTTAGAGTTTATTTATTATTTATTATTATTATTTATGATTAGTTTTTATTTATTATTTTATTCATTATTTAAAGTTACCAAATTTTGATGAGAAAATAAATAACCTTATATAAATATATACTTATATAACAAATAATATTTCTAGTAATTTTAATAAATTATTAATTGTATATATAATTAACAATTTCTTGTGTTACGTATTATTGCAGATACGGGTAATTTTTTGGATTTGCTAAAATTCAGAGTAGAGACGTAAAACTAGATTTTTTTCGATTTTAAAAAAATTATTATTTTGCCTACCCATGTTACTCGTGATAACGTAAAAACGTTTTGTTATTTATATAGCCGGTTTCGGTTTTAGATCTACTTGTAGATAAACTCTAAGCGTAATATAAGATTTGCTTATGTTAGAAACAAGATTTACTGTTGTATACTTTCACAAAACTTCATTCATAAAACTGACAGTTATTGGGTTCTATTCCCAAACCGATAATAGTATATATAGATCAATATTATTATTTTATATTTATTTATATAAATATAATACTATATATAATTATATATAATATTTAATATAAACTTTTCTTAATTATATATTTTCACTAAATATAAATATTTATATTATATTAAGTATATAATTATATACCATATATATATACTATACTATTATATTTTATTTTATATTATATAATTAATATTATATATATAATAGTATTATATATTATATATATATTTTATAATATATAATATTATATATATTGCCCTTTTCTGTTATATGCAATGGAATGTGTCTCAGTTTTGTATGATTATTTTTTTATTTTTTTTTTTTTTAATATATTGCTAAATTACTGATCATGATACCAACAATGGAATTTCGGGGAGTGGTAACGATAACAAGATTCAAAAGTTCGACTAGTATTTTATTTAATAATTTTTAAAATCACATTATTTTTGTTTATAAAAATAATTGTATTTAAAAATGAAAATATCTTTTTCGAAAAAAGTACGACATTTACAGAAAAAAAATCCATTTACATTAAAATTTTGGGAATCACTGTATAAAGCTTATTACAAAATATGTTATAAAAATAAAACATTTTTTTTTTTCGATTAATTAAATATCTCAAAAAGGACGACACCTGCCTTCTTATCAGATAATATACATATGACATATTTGGTATAATCAATTGCGGGTATAAAAGTCTTTTACTCTATATAGCAAATATATCAATATAAAAAAAAATATAAAAATATAGGTGTCTCGAGCTCGACTCGAGGGGACAGAAATGCTGAAAAATACTTTTTAAAAAATACTCCATATTAATATTTTGTATTACGGCCAAAGAGGAATCTGATTTTCCAATTATTACCCCCCTCTACGACGGTTAGGGTTGGCGGATCTTCCCGCGACACCATAGAATACCATTAAGATGCGGTGGGTGTTTTGGAGGGACCACTCCCCTCGGAGGAAGGAGGGAAATTTCCGATTCCTTTACTTGTCGTTCTTCCTGGAGGAGAGAGGCCTCTCTTATAAAGAAGACGCTTCCGAGGAATCCTGCCATATTTGACGGTTTTGTAGACTTCTATGAGAGGTTATTCCTATAATAGTTAAGAAAAGGACAAAGAAATTAAAAAAGCGCTCTCTCTCTCTCTCTCCGTAAAAGACGGTAAGCTTGTTATAGCTATTATATTATAAATATTTTAAATCATGGTCTTTCACAAAACTAAATATTACACTGAAATTGTCAGACCTGATTTGTGGGTTAAATAAAATATAACAAGCAATAAACAAATATATTTTATTAGAAAATTAATATATAAAAAATAATATAAAAAACATCAAAGAAATGTGATTTTTTTGTGCAATAAGCTAAGAACCACCCATGATAACATCAACGTATTAATATAAATTCCGCTTATTATCATGGCTTATATATTTATAAAATAAATATTTATGAGCTAATTATATATATTATTCAATGGTTTATTTAAATTATACATATACTATATAATATATTTTTACAAATTGACCTTGATAAATTACTCACCTTTTGGAAAATCACCTCTAATTATTTTAATAGAAATTTTTAATTTTAACTTTATTTAAATTTGAAGGAAAAAAACACGAATTTCATTATAGGGAAATAAATATTTATACTTTAATATTTGTATACACATATATTATAAATAAAATAAGATTGATAGATAGATAGTGGATATGAATATAATTGATTAGTATTTAGGGAATAGAAAGATAGAAATAGCATAAGTGAAAATAGAAATATAGAAGTAGATAGATAGAAGTAATATTAGAAGATTAGATCCCGGATAATTTTAGTAAAGTAAAAATAATTTTTTATATATATAAGTTATATTATTATAAATATACAATTATTATCACAACCCATTTAATATTATAATATAATAATTTTTATTATATTATATTTTTATGTTAGTTATATATAATTATATTATATTATTATATTATATATAAAATTATATATAATAGATATAATTATTGTATATTATATAGTAATTATATTTATTATATAAAATTAGTATAAATTTATATAATAAGAAATTTAAGCCAAAGTAAAAAAAACCAAAAATTTTTGGAGTATGGCAGAATTACATTGAATAGAATCCAATTGAAACTTCAATTAATAATTATAGTTTTAAAAAAATTGATGTTTTTATACAACGCGTCAATAAAAAGAATTTACATGTCTATTTCATAAATGCACAAAACCTATACTCCGTAAACTACGAATTGTTACGAGAGTAGAGCAGATGAGTGAGTAGAGAAGAGAGAAAATAAGGATGTACCTGAGAGACCCTTGAGAGTGCCTGATTTTTATGGAAAGAGAGAGATGAGAGAGAGAAGATGAGAGTAGGAGATTTTTAGTTTTTAAACAATTTATCCTTTTATACACGGTGACTGAAAAATGTGTGTATATAAATTAAGTAATTTAATTATTAATACGCAAGCGACGTAAATTAATATTGTGTGTTTTTTTTTATGAGTTGCCAAAATTAATACCAATATATAAAATTAAATTATTGGAAGGCTTTATATATTAAATAATTCGCACCGATTAGATATATGTCGTTGTACTAATATATAATTAAATAAAACCATATATAATATATATGATAATATAAATCACTATCTCTTAAATTATTATTAATATAAAACTTTAATTTAATAGATTATGGAAATTTTATAATTGTCATAAATGAGTTTTGAATTACTTTTTAATAATTGTACGGTATAACTAGATATTTCTCAGTATCTTTAATCAATGATTTTCCCTAAATTATATATGGTGAATGTTTATATATATTAATTATTTTAAGTATAATAATAATACCGTATAATTTATTAAAAATGTTAAATATTATTTATTATATAAAAAAAGGTTTACTTCTAATATATACCCTAAGGGTTTGTACCTCGAGATCGATTTATCTTTGGTTATTTATAAAATCTTGCATTTTATTGTATCGAGGTATCGCGTTAAAGTATTATGGCCTGAGTACAAATTTCACTTTAACAATACCGGATTACTTTTCATAGTGACATACCTTTATGGAACATTAGTTTTATATAAATTAATTCTCTTTTCTGCTTTTTTGAAAACTTGCTTTCAATGAAACTACCTTAATTTTTTTCCCATAAATGGCCTGGAATAAATATAGATAGCGATTATGATTATTATGAAGAAAAACTTTTATAGTATATCTCAAGAGAGATAAATCTCAATTTTACCGACCCAAATATAATATTAAAAAGAGTGGCTTCATGAAAAATTATGATTGCACTATAAATTTTAGTCTTACACTTTATAATCCCACTCAAGATGGGTTCCTAATTTTGGCATCTCCGACTCTGTTAGAATATGGTAATTATATCTTCTAGAGAAATATGAGAAATCTCAGTGGGTTAGAAAAAAATGAGAGCAAAGTCGAACCTTAGATTTAGAACTCTGGAAGAAATTCTTGACTATAATAGATAGTGATTTAATTTAGATATAAAGAACCAAAATATCAGGCTTATGTCGCCACTCATTATTATAATAACATAGACCCTAATCTGTAACACCTCTACGTTTGGTTCCTTCATGTCAATAATATATATATAATTTACCACCCTCTTGAGATATCCCTCACACAAAGTACACTTCCACGGTCATAATAGGGAAAACTCGTACTGAGTGAATATCGTTATATATGATATATATGAGAAAAATACTGTATCTCAGGAAGATTTTTTTATTATATGCTACATCGCCATATACAGATAATATGCTAAAATTTGAACATATCTAGTCTATTATATCTTCAAGAGGAATCTGAGACTATAGTTAATTGAAAATTATATCTCTGTTTCTGGCCAAAAATAATGGTGAGGTAATATAAGCACGCAGACTAGTCTATAATTCAAGTGATGCTCAAAGATAATGTTCCCTAGAAATTTGCACATATATCATGCTGACGCGAAGATGAGGTTAGGACTCTAACGAAAACATGGAAAATTGTATGCTGGAAACCTAATAGTAAAACACGGAAAATGATCACATTTTTTCATTGATAGGTTTTTTCAGTGTGACAAAATATGTGCATTATAGTGATTTTTCCGATTTGTCAATTACGCAGCAAATGTTGTCATATATATGAAAAATATATTGAATCACCGCAATTTACAACAGATTATCGATCAAGGCCGATTTTTATTAGCACAGTTATTTATTGTTTAAAAAAGATGGACGAACCTATTAGCAAAATTACTGGAAACTGTATAAGTAATGGAACGAGCTACTCGACCAGCAAGTATTGATCAGTGAAAAAGATTCTTGTATGATGGGATATTTTAAAATTTTAATTTATGTTTTATTTTAAAAGTGTCAACCAAAGAGATTTTATTTTCACGTAAGTTCCTTTAAAAAATTTTAGTTTTTGATGGGTAAGCATGATATATATATATATTCGTGGTGTTATTATATTAATTTAGATATCTTTATCTTTAAAGTGATGATGACTCATAAAAAATTATTATTTATGCATAAATGAAGTGGAGTATTTGTCGCAGTTGTTTTTTATTTTTATGTACTTTGTGATTTAGGTCTTTATCTCGACTATAAATAGTTTGTTCTATTCTATCTCATAATATGTGTGTGTTCATATCTCTTAAAAACATCCGCTAACTACGTTATATATAGTAATTCAATTCATAATTCCTAACCTTTTTCCTTAGACTGTGTTTCTGTCTGTAATATATTATTGTGTACTCAAAACCTGGATAAAAAAAGCCATAGCATTATTATAGCTTATATTACTCCATAATTGTCTAGTAAACATATACTGGCCACACTGGTTTAAAAACATGCGAATTTATTTATTTTGATAAGATTGGAAATAACAAACCTAACATAAAATATTCAGACCTTATATCTGTGTGAATATGTAAATATTTTTTTGGCATTTTATATTTAAAAGGAAACCAAAAATATTAATATTCCTTATTATATATATATAATTCCAATCCATAAATTAAAAATTTATACTTGGGCAGTCAACAGAAATATGAACCCACCTCCAAGATTGTTATTATTTCTAATTGTGCTCAAGTGGATATGCATCCTGACCGAATTTGGCCTAGCGAGATTACTACATATTATGTTGTCATTTCTTATTTACTTTGTATTGTTAGTTTTATTATTATGGTGAAAAGTTAATTATAATGAAACCCGTTGCTCGGGTAACAAACACTAATGAGAGGAGGAGTTTATTCTCTGTGTATGAATACGGTTCAGTTCTTTTACTTATATTTTTATCAAAAGAGCATTTTAAAAATTAAAAAATAATGTGTATCATTAAACTGCTATTATTTCTAAGCACAAAAACTATATAATATGATACCCTTTATTTGGTTAATATATATAAAAAATATTATTATTACCCTACAAACCCTCCATTAACAATGCAAGGATAAATTTTATTAATTTAATATGATTTATATTAGTGAGTTAGGTTCATTAAAATTGGAACTGAGTAATTATTTCTTAATGTTATATAAATGAATAAATATTTTCCGACGCATACACTTATCAGGGGAGAGGTAATATTGTAATAATATAAAATTCACAAATTTAATTTTATACCATAATTAAATAAAATGAACCAATTTGGTACCGTTTTTAATTTTCTTACAGAATCGTAGGTTGCCTCTGAATAACTTTTCATGTGTATTACTATGCTATAAGAGAGCAGATAGGTGCGAGGCGTTGCGTCGAAAATGTGCAATAAAAAATAGGTAGTTCCAAAAGTCACCACGTGGTGAATAGAGCAAGGGCTTTCTATTGAATCTATCACAAAGATTTAACTTCTAAAATTTATTCAGCTTTTTCTTAAATTTTCAGTATTTAGTTTTTAAGTTTCATTATTAAACTTAGAACTTAAAATATTCACTTTTCAGCTTTTTATCTATTAAAATTGCTATTTCAATGAAAACACATGTATTTGTTTTTAATATTGCATGCAAGATTTTTAAATACGCTGTAACTAAAAAATTCGATTTTAATTTTACCAAATATTTCAAATGTTTGAATTTTCTAGGAAAAATCGTACTTTTAAGAGTCTAAATTTGTATATGGTTTGAAAAATTTTCAAGAAAAACCGTTCATTTTTAGATAGTTTAAAATTAATTTATTAAGAATTGGGTATTCCCTTACTAATGAGATATTTGTATATATTAAAAAATATAACAAAATTTATTGAAATTACAATTTAAAAAATGTTCTTAGAATTTTAACGAACCACTTCTAAATTATTAATAAATATTCAGCTTTTACTGTTCTCGAATAATTTTTCATGAAAAAACTAATTTATTTTTTCTTCAAATGCTGAAGCATACTCTCGGGTGAAAAAATATAACATCATGATTTATTATAGATTTTAACTAAATAAATGTCCCTTATTCATATATGTGGTCAGAAGGAAGATTTAAGCTTGAATATAATTAGATAGTTTATATTTTTAATATGTATTTTGAGATATGAATAATTTCTAATTATTTGTATTTATATACCAAATATGTCATTAGTTTGTTAAGTGGAAAAAAAACCTGTATGAATAAATTTAAGAAAAATTCAATGAAATATTTTAGAAGTTAAATTTTTTTTTTAATAACACAGTCGTGAAAGTTAATTTCGCCTATTCATATTCTTCATAATTATTGACAATATCTCAAATTTTTAGAAGCTCTATTAAATATAGAGTTACGAAATATTTTAAATACTATAGAATTTCAAAACTATTGAATAAAATTATTCAATGTAACTGCATTTATAGGTTAATTACACTATCATATTATTACAAAGACATTGAAACAATCAATGCTGCTTATATATACTAAGCATGCTACTCTCCTCTTCTCTTACACTTATTTTAAAACCTTTGCTATTTTACTTTGCTATCTACTTTTTTCTTATACTCCTCTCTCTCTCTCTAACAAAAATTAGACCTGTGTTAATTTAATAGGTAAACTCTTCGTAATATATTAATAGGTTACTTCAAATTTATAAATGAACAAATTTATATTACAATTAGTTATTAGAATAACCTTGTTTTATAAAATAATGCTTAACTTCTTAGAAATCAATTTACAACGGATAAAATTTTTACAGAATAAATTTCAGTAAGAGTTACATAATCTTAGAAACTCTTAAAAGTTCCTGGTATTATAATTATCCTGTACCATGTGACACAATTTCAACGTGACTAAATACTGCCTCGACATTTTTTGAAGTTGAATTTTTTTATTGAAACAGGTTTACAAAACTAAAGATTTATTCACTGTAATAATTTACAAATAATATAGAATGGACATTGAATGTTTCATCTTTTGAGACTCGTCTCTCTCAAAATCTGTAAGACACTCAAATAATTCATTCATATGAACAGGTTTGAAAATTACATAACTATATGTCTGCTTTTTTGACAATATATGCCAATGGTTTTACTTCTATCTCAAGAAAAAACATATATCTTTAAGGATATCAGCTTTTTTTAATACCGTTAAAAAATTAATAGTTCAATTTGCATGATCTAGTGAAATAATTGTGTAAACCACGATTTTGAATAGAATTATTTCAATAATTTGTTATTTAAAATAGATTTTTTAGGAAATTATTTTCGTACGTTTTAAGAGTTCTAAATTTGTAAACGTTTTATATTTAATATTTCATTAGTTGTGGAAAACCTATAGTTTTTAATAAAAAATAATTAAGTGGGAATATTAAAACTTCTAAAATTACGCTTTTTAACCTATAAAGTTAATCTTTGGCCAAATCAAACGTGCTATTTAGCTTAAAAGTAATATATTCGATAGTAAATGTTTTTCCTTAAATTTCAATCATTTTAAAAATTATAATTTTTGATTAAAACAAAAATCTTAAAATGAGTTGTTTTTTATCACTGATTTTCCAGCATTTTGAAAACAACTAATTGAGAATTATATTGAAAATAAAGGTTTTCATTGAAAGCAGATTAAAAAAAAAAAGCAAGATAAGAAGAAATTTATTAAAATTGTTATTAGGTATCTTATTTGGTGAATCTTAAAATTGAATTTTTCAAATTCTGAAAATTTTCTATTAAAAAAACAGTGACAAAGACACTAAACTTTAATAAATTAACTTTTCTGCTTTTTGATATTACAATAGCACAAGATTTTCTCAAGTGGTTATTGAAAAACCAATGTATAATTAATAAACAAACATTTTTTTATATTTCATCAAAATTACCTTTTTCTAAATTTTCAAATTACACGTAGAATTTTAGAACTCTTAAAGACCCGATTTTTCCTTAAATTTTCAGTTTAATTTCCGAAATTATTGTCTACAGTTATGCAATAAACTACTTGGGATTTATTTTTATACAAAGGGTAATATTTCAAGCCACATATTAGATAAATAAAAATATATCAAAAAGGGTTTCATTTGAAATTGCTATATGTTCCTAAAAGAAGAAAAAGTTTTAGTGGAAAGTAAAGTATAGGTGGTCTAATATACTATAATTTCTTAGGGAAAGTGGGAATTAGGTTAACCTTTGAATTTGAGCTACCCCTGTTTATTTTACCCAATTATTAATTAAAAATTTATATTTCAAAATTTACACGGTTTTTTTGAAATATTGCAAATGTACAAATTAGGATCACATTATTTTTAGAATGTTATTATTTTTTTAATCATAAAATATAAAAAGTACGATATTTGTGTTTTTCTTAAATTTTTTCTTTTCTATTCACACACATATTATGAAGATATTTAGAAGTTATTTGTAATGATCATTTTAAAATTGAAGTTTTAACGGGGGTTTTCAAAAACAAATATTGAAATTTTCATTAACTAGCATTTATATAAAAACGGGAAAAAAAAGTTAATTATTAACACCCTAAAACTATTAATAAATTTAAACTTTTCTATTTTGAAATAGCAATTTCAATGAAACACATTATTTTTTCAAATGCTGAAGAAAATACCGTTAAAAAATCAATTTAAGATTTAAACATTAATTTGAAAGTTGAAATTTAGGAAAAATACCGTATTACTTTTAAGAGTTCTAAATTGGAATGTGAAAATTTAAGAAAAAAGCTCGTATAATTTTAGATGTTATAATCTTTTAATATAAAAGAAAACAGCAAGCTCCATAATATCCAACCCAAACCTCACCACTCGACACTACTAATCACAGCCCGCCACCTATATAAAAAACAAATATTGGAAATTTTCATTATTAAACGTCAATTTAAGAACACTAAAACTATTAATAAGTTCACTATTTTCTGCTTTTTTGAAATGCAGTTGTATGATTCCAAATACTTTTTTTGTTTCAAATGCTGAAAAATTACAGTCCGTTAAAAACTCCTACCTTTTAAGATTTATGTCAAAAAGCGCAAAACTAAAATACCATTACAAATGATGAATATAGAGGTAGAATTTTTATCAGTGAAATATATACGAATAGCTTAAAGTTAGAGGTTCTTTAACATTTTGTTAATGATGAGACACAGATTTAAGAAATATCAAAACTGGAAATTTAAATTTTTTAATATATATAATTAAATTTTCTATGTACTAAAAAAACGCAAGATAATGGTACTGGACAATTCAAACTGATAATTTTTAATCAATTTTAATATCGCATATCTTTCAATATAAAATAAATTTAATCTAAAATACGCATTTTCATTAAAACATTATATCATCGTATTACAAATTTTTAGAGAAAACTCTCTTTTTACACAATACGTTTCCTAAAATATTTCAACATTTGAAATTACTTTGTAAATCTTAAAATTGCAGTTCAATTTGTATGAATGTAATGTTACCAATTTTGCAGCATTTGAAACATTATACATGTTTATACAATTCATAAATGACCAATTCTAATATACCTGTCGAAGTGAATATATTTTTAGAACTGTATACATTCATTAACTGTACTTTAATTTTTGTTATTTTTTTACTAGAAAGGTCTGAAGTTGGACCGTTGGATCTACTCAAATATCTGAATTAAGATTTTAACAAATGAAATTTTTGCGAATTGGTGAATTTGTATGAAAGTAATGTTACCAATTTTGTACCATATTTATAGAATCAACATATTAGAATGTATGATGTGTATAACTAGTTTTAGCGCATTGTTTGTAGCAAGCTATATTATTTTTTGTGAAATTGAAATTTTTTTATTATCAGAAAACAGGTTATTTCACACCTCTGATACCATCATATGATTAAGTAAATTAAGATTGAAAATTCTAAATTTCAAAAATACTTACAACTTACACACCAATACCTAAGGCCGTATTTCCCCCCCCCCAAAACTTATCATTACCCCTCCTAACCAATCTTGTCCCCTCTAAACCCATCTTCTCCTTCCAAACCCACTCCTGAAATTTACAGCAATGCCAAGACATTTAAAATTTTCAAATGTAAGTTATGGATACGACATATTTGAGTTAATAATAGCACTTGAAGCGAAAGCCTTTTACAAATTAGAAGTTGTAGTAGAACTTTCAGTACTTGGTAGTAGTAGTAGTAGTAGTAGTAGTAGTAGTAGTAGTAGTAGTAGTAGTAGTAGTAGTAATGGTAGTAGCTACAAAACAAAGTGAACCAAATTATGTTTTTCAATCGCGATTTTATTCAATTATTTCAATGATTTTTTTTAAAGAAAAGCAAAATATATAAATTATTTCCTAATTAGTTAATTATTTTTTAAAGAGTTTTAACTTTATTTTAAAGACAATAACATAAAAAATAAATAATAGTATAAATTATTTCTTAAGAATGTTTTAATATATATATATATATATATAATATATATATATATATATATATATATATATATATATATATATATATATATATAATATATATATATATTATATATATATATATATATATTATATAATATATATATATATATATATATATATATAAAATTTCGAAAATTTTAAAACATGGCATTTATTTCATATTTCACGAAATAAACATTTTTACTGCCTATAATAATAATAATAATAATAATAATAATAATAATATAATAATAATAATAATAATAATAATAATAATAATATATAATAATAATAATAATAATAATAATAATAATAAATTTATAGGTAAAAATTTTTATCATATGATTTAACACAGATAATATGATTTAGATGATATAAAATAGGCTGACAATTTTAGTTAAAAATTAATCAGATGATACTCGTAAATAAGTAGTAATAGTAATAATTTAATATATATTACAAATAATGAATAATAATAATAATAATATTTTTTTTATTATTGTTATTAATTAATTAATTTTATTACTTATTATTATTTAAATTATTTTTCCTTAATTATTATTGTTATTATAATTATATATTGTATATTTTAGTCTACAGAAACAAGTTTCCATCATGAGCCTAAAATCAAGTGCCAAAATTGATGAGATCCAGTGTCACCAACAGCTGACAAGTGCGCTCTTCATCGCATAGGTGGGTTCAAGAATCGGTGTATATATAGTATAAAGTATTATATAAGATATAAAAAGGATATAGTATATTTATATATATAATTATATATATGTAGTAGTTGTGCCGCAGTTTGAATATATATATAATATAGGAATATATATACTATAATATTATATATTACTATATATGGTATTGAATATATAGTATTTATGATTATATAAGGTATATAGGTATATTATATATGATATTATGATTATCTATATAAATATTAAGTGTTATCATTTATTACTATATATTATATATATATATATTATTTATAATAGTATATATATATATATATAATAAAGTAGAAAAAACACATATTAAGTGTATAGTAAAATTTATTAAAAGGACGTTTCTGTGGACGTTATTATTATTATTATTATATATTATTATTATTATTATTATTATTATTATTACTAAATATGATTTTTTAAACCGTGACATTATTATTAATTATTATTATTTATTGTCATCTCTTTGATTTTTTAAAAATAGGTGTTTATATATCTTAATATTTGTGGTTTTTTTTCTACTAAACATTCTGACATGTTTTAACTGTGTCCTACCATCATCTTATAATAGGTTATATTTATATAAGTATATATTTTATAAGTAGATATATAAATAATACAGTTATTAATACTAATAATATAATTATTATATACTATATATTATATATTTATATATATATATAGTATCTATTATATATGTATTTATATATATTATATATTATACCGTATATAAGTAAAGAAACCAAAAAACGTTTTTTTTCACATAATAGTATATTATTTTACTAATTTAGTAATAAGCCTTAAAATAGTTTGTTCCGTTTAACTATATTGGATAAATGAATGATTTAATGGTGTAGGCATTCAGCCTGGCACTATTGGGTTTATAAAAAAAATTCAAAGAGAATTATTCAATCTAAATATTTGCATTTAGTTTTAAAAACATTTAAAACCAGTTGTCTATGTAGTACAGTTATAGGACAAAAAAAATATCCTCATGGCAATTTAGTAGTAAAATTAGGTATAGATAAATAATAAAAATATATATTGGTTAAATAAAAAAATTGAAAAAAAAAGATTATCGCTCATTGATTTTGCTTTTTTAAAGAAAGCTCTCTCTCTCTCTCTCTCTCTTCTCCTCCTCTCGTCTCGTGTGTGTGTGCTAATCATTCTGTGGTGGCTCTCTCCTACTCACTTTCATCGACGCTTCCGGATGTGTTCTCGTCTCTCTCTTTGCCTAACGTATTTCGTTGCTTTATATTAAGTTTTAACTATAAATTGTTTATTTAGTTTTATGTTAACATTAGCTGCCTAAGACTAAATTTAATTTCTCGGCTCCGTCTCAAACCATTTTAAGATTGTCTTGACTGCCGACTTCTGCTCTGCCTTTTTATAATCATGGGGCTACGCACCGAACCTATTTATTTTATAGTGTTTTTTTTTTTTATATCGAGCTCTGATTTTGGCTTCACCCAAAACCTCATGTCACCCACCGAGTCTAAAGCTCTCTGCTTAGCAACCCTGGTTATCATCCTTAGCAACGGTAGATGTCACCCTTAAACCCTCCTTAGTTTCATTGGTGATTCAATCTGTTCCCAGATAGGTTTTAGCTTATGTGTCAACACCATAACCTTCAATGATCATCTGCTCATTATTAATACCTTGATTAGAATATAATATATTCATATAGTAGTATATATATTAATATATAGTAATATATATATAGTATTATAAGTATGTATTATATTAATATTATTATATATAAGTATTATATATATTATAATATATATATTAGTTATATAGCGTTATTTGGTTATTATTATTAGATATATTATATATATTTAGATGTATTATAATAATAAGTAAAGTATAATAGCTATAATATTATTTATATATATATTTATATATTATAAATACTATATTATATATATATTATCTCTAGTATATATTTAATAGTAGTATATTATATATTATATATATATTATTATTTTATAATATAGTAATATATATATTAATATATATATATATATAGTATTATATATAGTACCTTTTTTCTTAAGGCGAGAATTTTATAACGTAGAAGGACAAACAAACTTAAACATTCTATTACTAAAAATATTGCCGACTAGTTTCGGGTGAGCAAATCTTCAACCCATTCTTAAGGCTAAAAATAGGAATGAACAAAAAATAATGATAATTAAATAGGTTACTCTTAACAATCTGAAATATAAGTAATAGTAAGTATGAGTAAAATATATAACATTTAGAGGAAAAGTATTGTCAAATGACGAAATCTCACTTCAAATCATTGATATCAGATGTAAATTTTCATTTAACTTGGGTTTGTGGTGCATTATATACAAAGATTCCAAAATGGAGGTCCGGCTCATGCTCAAAATCTAAAGTTTTAAAATTTTAACCCTTTATAGGGTAGTTTGATTGTAGAGAATGCGAGTTAATAGCCGGGGATGATGTAATTGTTCCAAAGTTCTGAAGAAATCACCTTTTTGCTCAGCAATGTGGGTTGAAAGACTTCAAGTAGTCTTCCCAATTAGGGACATAACAACACCACAGTTATATTATAATCACCGATGAGCTAAAGGTGTAGAAGTCTTTCCCTAGGATTGAATTTTTTTTCCAATTTATTGTTTATCATTATTAAAAATTTCTTTTAGATTAAATGGGGGTAATTGATTTTTAATGTTTCATTGAATTTTCTTTCAAATTTGGGTAACTCACTTTCCCAAAAATGGCAACTTTATATAGAAGCTCCCTTGGATACAGTTAATTTGGCCGGAAGAGGTTGTTCAAATTTTAAAGAGAGCTGTTTTCTAAAAACATGTTCAATGAGAAAGCCGTAGAATCCATGTTTCAGAGAAAGTATTTTCAGGAAGTCTAATGCATCTGACAGATTAATATAAGATGAAGAAATTTTATATACTCTGTCAAAAAACGTGTTTACCAAATTAACTTCAATCATATTTAGTGGTTAGTCCGGTAAATGTCGGCTTCCTATAAACACTAGTCTGGAATTTGTCGTTTTCCTTGTAAATATTGACACCAAGAAATGCCAGGGAACTATTTTCTTCAGCTTCAAATGTAAATTTAATATTTGGATGTTTAGAGTTGAAATAATACAGAAACATCTCGATATGTTCTTTAGATCTAAATAGCAAGAAGGAATCATCACTATAACTCCTATAGAAAGCTGGTCTAAATTTTGTAGAGGGCAAATTGGAAGTTGGTGAGTGTTAAAAATGGCAAATAAATTATAATACACGCGCGTAAGTGTGTACTAATGGAGGATCACTGTGCAAAAGAGCCATAATAGATTTGGTATGTTATAAAATTTACCATTAAAAAAAGTAGAGTATACATGAATAAAAAATGAGCTGAAGATGTTGAAGCTAATGCCATCGAAGGAGATATTGGAGAGAACATTGGTGGGTGAGAGAAACTGGTGACGGTTAGTGTCAAAATTTCGAGTGGCCTTATTGTTCAGGTTTATTTTCGTTATCTGTATGCACCGCGGACTGTCTATAACAAATTTTGAATATAAATCGGCATAAACTCAGCTTGTCATAATCCCTTCAACTGAAATTGCATCTTTCATTGGAAATTCGGCTGCCACCATTGGTTCAATTATACCCTATCCATCCTCAAGTGTCTCCGGTGAAGTGTGGAGTGCGGAGCAGTGATGACGTGTGGAGTGCGGAGCCGGTAAATAGTTTTGTCGGCTGCATCATTTTAAAATATCTTACTCTGAATACGAACGACCCTGCCATTTTAAAATTGGATCCGGCTACCCCCCCCCCCCACAAAAAAATATTATGATATGAATTTGGCAGCCCTGAAACCACAGACCTTGTCGGCCAGTATTCATCCATTAGTAATCAGGTCAAATTTGACTCTCTCTCTCTCTCTCTCTCTCTCTCTCTCTCTCTCTCTCTCTCTCTCTCTCTCTCTCTCTCTCTCTCTCTCTCTCTCTCTCTCTCTCTCTCTCTCTCTCTCTCTCTCTCTCTCTCTCTCTCTCTCTGATTTAACAAACCTATTTAACAAGCTGTCTTCGTTGACTCGTTTTAATTAATTAATGTGTATATTACCTATTTTAATTAATTATTTTATTTTAATTAAGATTTATTACCAAATAAGGTAAGAGGAGCACCACAATATTCCGCACCGTACGGCACCAAAAGTCATTTTTTTCGCACCGCATCGCACCTCTATGTTTCAATGCACACAGCACCGGGACATTGATATTGTGTGCTTCACCGCACCAAAATAGGCTCACCAAAAACCGCACCGCACCGCACCGCACCGCACCGCACCGCACCGCACCGCACCGCACCGCACCGCACCGCACTGCACCGCACCGCACCGCACTCAAATCGGTGCGTAGGCCAAATCCACAATAAAGTATCACTCACACAAGTTTATTAATTAACCTTACAAACGAAAATTGAATTTCTAGGAACGGACCTCACTCATCAAACAATTATTTAAATTTAATAAACCTCAAACTTTACCAAACAATATATATATATATATATATATATACAGATATATATCAAGACATATCTAAACATATATATATATATATATATATATATATATATATATGCTGCTAATATTTATATATATATATACTAATATATAATATATATATATATATATATATATATATATATATATATATATATATATGGGTACAAAGCCCAACGAAGAGGCGTAAATTTATGATCGCGAAAAAGATAAAAATTTAATAATTTTAAGGATGAAATGTAGATTATAAAGGGTAAAATAAATTCAATTTACATATTAACATATTTAGCAAAGAATATTTGAAGTTCAAAAAGTATAATAGTATAATAGTATATATATATATATATATATATATATATATACTTTCTTTATATATATATATATATATATATGCTATATATATATATATATATATATATATATATATATATATATATATATATATATATATATATATATATATATATATATATATATATATATATATATTTTTACTATACACTACTACATATATATATATATTTAGCAATATCGTTCATTATTCTTTCGAATGTATTTGTTTGATCATCCCTCAAACCCCACATAAATTCACTCATATATGAATGTAAATAATTCATTTTCGTTCCTTTACGTATTTTATTTTATATTTAAGAATACTCCACCTACTTTCACTGTTTTGAGTATGAGCACCGGCTTGACTATCAACAAAATTTTTACTATGATTTACAGAGAAATGTTTAAAATTATAATTAGGAATTTTTCTAATATAATTATATGAAGCCCAGCAACTACTAATAATAATATTTACTGGCTTTATAAATTGTTTAATACATTCAATTAAAGTATTTTCGTTTCTATTTGGAACCTCACACATAAATACCTGTTTGCTCTCCCTACAAACCCCACCAAAAACCAACTGTTCTGTGACCTATCTGCCTCTGTTGTATTTTCTTTTTGAGAAATGAGTTTCAACTATTTCTACCGTTTGTTTAGAACCACCAATACATAATTGGTGTTTAAGAAGTTCGTCAGCATATACCTGCAAAATCAAAAAAGAAATTTAAAATACAGATAAACCTGAAATAATGAATAACTATAACATAAGGTAACATAAAGTAACCTAACCTAACCTAACCTAACCTAACCTAACCTAACCTAATAACCTAACCTAACCTAACCTAACTAACTAACCTAACTAAACCTAACATATCTAACCTAACTAACCTAACCC